>CM073773.1:25901267-26139536 GCA_037158775.1 Hetaerina titia
CATTATTAGTACTGATGAGTACAGTTGTTTATGGTGTGACGACACA
This sequence comes from Hetaerina titia, assembly GCA_037158775.1. Lineage (NCBI taxonomy): Eukaryota > Metazoa > Arthropoda > Insecta > Odonata > Calopterygidae > Hetaerina > Hetaerina titia. Next base: position 25,901,314 of record CM073773.1, read on the forward strand.
TCGAAAGCCCACCCTAACCCGGAAGACTATACACTTCTAATAATTATCCAATTTTTATGGCTTCTCCGAATATTGCCCGGAGACCTTTCTTCTCTTTCCCAACCATGCCTGGCACTTCTATGTCTGTCCCTCTTTATGTCCAACTCATTTTTCATACAATCTCCAAATATTTCCAATCGACGATATAAGTGAAAGCTTTTTTTATCGAAAAAAGTAGTAATGCTCTTAATACATCTATGAGTATACCACCCAACTAATCTCGTAATTCTTAGCCTACTTGATAAAAGAGTGTTTGGTGGAAAAACCTCTAAACAGCAATTAATATTAAGATCCTCGTGGTTTTATTTTGTGTGCCCTAATTTACTTCCTTCTTTGTTTCTTTGTAACTTCTTCGTGCAATCATCCGCCGCCTAAGCCTAATCTATTCTATTCCATATTCAACCCCCATGTAACTCATATCAAGTCCTTTGAAACATTCCAGTTATGGCCGTTAGACATCTGGTTTTTGTGGCACACGATTCACTTGATTTTTTGCAACACAATAGTGCAATGTCGATCCCTCTTCGATATGCATACGTGGACGATATAAAAACCAACGTGACGTCGGTATTTCAAATGTCGACGACGTAGACATTGACATCCAGCGTCGATCGCGTCGACACTATTCTCTCTCGGTCGTCTCGTATTTAAAATCGGCTTGTTGAACCCTAATCACAGAAGAAGGATCAACTTCGAAAAGTATGTGTGTCGGGACGCATCCCGAAATGATTCCTAAGGGCGAAAGGGTGGTCGTAGAGTACTCTACCTCGGATTCGATATCGAAGTCGGCAAAAATATCGAAATCGATATCGACATCAAAGTCGACTTCGACATAAGGATCCGTCTCGAAATCAGTATCGTCCACGATATGTCGGCGACACCTTTAAATGTGTGTCGATAGGTCGACATCAAAGTTAATATCGACACCCACTCGACACACCCAAGTGTCGCACCACCCTATTACCATAAACTTTATATCTATCCTCCAAATCACTATCTCTACCTTCTTCGGAATGTCCCTTATAGAAACTTCCTCCCTTCGCCCACCATATTTGAAAGTTCGTCGTTAATCTTACTCTCCGACCACCTTATCTTTTCTCCTTTGTCCCCAGCATCCACATGACAAGAAGCCTCCACTAACTTCGCTCATCCTCTCTTGTCTCAAGAGACCACGTTTAGGACTTCGCTGATTTTCGACGCGGGGGAAAAGATTATAAATAAAATTTTGTCCGCGGTGAATTGAATTGTCGGCATTCACGACAGGCTCACGGGTCATAAATCACGCCTAAACCGCCGACTTAGCACGAGTAAGAAGCGAGTTCAATTGTCATCCTATAAACACCGGGGTAATCTATGAGAAATCTTCAAACGGTAATCTCTCACGCTTTGGGAAGAGCGACGGCGGCGTCCTTCGCATTCGGGAGACTTGTCGAGGGGACTCGGGGGATGAGCATTAAGAGGTGCCGAGGCGCCTGGGGGCGGAAGAGCGAGCCAAATTGCTCCTCCTTTTGCAAAAGAGCTGAGGAACAAGTTGCATTGTTTTTTTCTTTCATTTCTTTCTAAACCTGTCACTTAGCTAGAGTTTAGATTAACCTAGTTTAAATTTTTAGCAGAAAGGACGAATTTAGCTGTCCTTCATTTAATCTCTGCTGCTTAGTACTGTTAATGACAAAAAAATCACGAGAAAATAACCAAAAATTATAACAATTTCTACTGCAATAAAGTAGTGGGATACATTAGTGGCTTTTCCACTTAAAAACTTTTTTGTTATTCACTACCAAGGTTTCGTAATGGTATAACAAACATCATCAGGTTAAAGTGCAGGTCAAACACCATACATACCATAATGAACCTAGGCAGTTAATAATAAAAAAAATTAAAATGTAAAAACCAAGTTGTTTAATATTCAAATTTCAATATGAAGAATTTTCCATCAAATCACGCCAGAAACTTTTTTAATGTACTTTTTTATTATAAATCCGTTCCCTGTCGGTTTTCCTTTCTTGTTAGGTTAAGATTTCATATTTTATTCCAAGTTATATGTTTCTCCTTCTCGCAAACCACACTTCCACTTCAGCCTTGTTTAATTCTTTCAATGCCATGCGTTTTTACGTACAATGAACGGTAAAGGTGACATTTCACCAACCGGAAAGGTTTATACTAGCCCGTTCGGGCAGTTAATGAGCTTTTTGGGTGAAGTATTGTTACTTATTATGGAACCTGAAAGTTACCACTAGGGTGTGGGGCAGGGGGTGAATACACACCAGACTAATTTTTACCCGAGTGGGCGCAAGGGAAAGAAAGACGTCTTTGCCTATGTCAGTAAGATGTCCCCGCTTTCACTACTTTCATTTTTAATGATTACTAAATACTCTTGTCGATGATTTTTTCAATAAATTCAAACTGATGCTATAAAAAACATAATAAACTTCCAAATCCTCGTTTCTTCTTTGATAGCTGCTACCCATGTCCAGTTAGCTCATTTTGTCCATTCCATCATTCTCTAAGTGCACGTTTTTTTTTAGAATGCGGGTCTTTGTCGCCATCTTGTATTCTTTTTTTCAACACTTTACTTTGAAATAATGTTGTTAAAATTTGATTATGGCTTAATTACCTACGTGTTCAATCAGTTTTGTCCTTCTTTTTCTCATTGTTTTTTTAATGCAATCTATTTTCCTTAACTTATTTAAATCTTTTTCTTAACTTTTTCTATATACCTAGTTAGTTTTTTTATAAGTTTCCTTTTGATTCAAATTCCCATTGTTTCAAGCTTGATAATTTCCGTTTTCCATAGAGTCCTTGTCTCACATCCATATAATAATTCACTCCAAACGAGCGCTCTGGGAACTTTTTTTTCGCTAAAAATTTGTTTACTTGCTTTCCTTTAATTTTCAATGCTAAAACATGCACTAATTCGTTATTGTTTGTACAGCTGTATGCATAAAACACTGCATGACTGCACATATACTGATTCAAGGCCGTTTCTCCAAATAATGAACGATATTTATTATAATATCATGCGATTGACGACTTATAATTATGCTTAGCTACCGTTGCGAAGGACGCTTTTGCTGTTTGTAAATAATGAAAAAACATTCAGCAAACTAAAATGTCAAATCAAAAATTATAAATTACCTACATATTGCGTCATTCAGAAAAGGAGTGCCTATTTTCCACTAATTTAAGTGTAATAACGTAAACTGATCCTTTGGCAGCTGAAATCCGAGGATTGCTTAGACTTAGAAACGCATAAACAAACGACATTTGTGCTTCAGTCAAGACGCCATTTTTCCTTTCACGACATGAAATTGGATAATTTTGCGACTCGATCAGCACTTGGTTTCCCGTGAGGTAAAGTGGAAATCAGTGACGAAACTTGCTAAAAAATAATGAAAATATTACTATTGACTGACAAATATTATTATTTAAAAAATTGTGCTACGTCATTCGTCTTTTAAAAATAAAATGAGTTTACACTGACGATGCCACTGTCGTCTATTAGGTGCCATGTTCTTTGTCGAAGGGGAAGTTGGCGTGGGAGGAGACACGTATTAAAACTTCCGATGTGATAAAGCAATATTCAGAGAGTTTGTCGGGAGTAATTTTCAGAATATCTAATGATACTTTCGAATCCGACTTAAGGGTAGGGTAAGAGATCGCAAATCACGACGGCGCCAATCCGCCTCGCAACCCCCTCCATCGCTCGCGTTCACTTAAAACGAGATTTGCGGACTTCTCGGGCCCATTAGGAACAATGAACTCACGCGGTAAATTCCCAAGTGACCAGCAAGCATGGCGGAGGGAACGGAAGATCAAAGGGGAGGCAATTTGCTCTCTCCTCCCCCCCCGTAGCTCTCACCCCATCCCTCCCCCCTCCTTAATCTGGAATAAGGTCTTTCATAACCCGCCTTCTTCGAACTATCCGGCCTGACTGAGAATACACGCGGACTTATTCAAACATTCAAGCGAAGGACTCTAATGACGACGCCGATTTGCGTCAATGAACAGTCAAACTTCATCCATCTCTTTCCCGGAATCCGAAATCCCATTTATTCTTTGCACAATGAATGCCTCACATCCTTAAGGATAGGATATCGAATCGAAATCGACGGCGTATCGATATATTTTAATACAGTCAATCAGGTAATAATTGCATAAGAACCATTAACAGCTTGTAGCCATTCATTTAAGACCCATACCACGATTCCGTATCGAATAATTCCCGTAAATAATTAAGCACAAATATGAAATGCGCTAAATATTTTTCATAGAACTTACATTTAATTACATCTACATGTTGACCTGCAAGCCACTAGCACGGTGCGCGGCAGGGGGTGCGTCTACACACATGTACACTTCGCGAAATTAACAAAACATGTCTAGATTACATAAAACATACAGTAAACAACCCGAGAGTTGGTTTGATAGGCAAAGATAGGGCTCATCCATTACTACACTCGAAAGTGTGTGTAAAATTCAATCATCATCTAATTATTAATAATGGGCGCTAGTTACTTACTTCCTATGCCTGCTGACGTTTCCTAGGTAGAAGATATGGTAAACTTACGAAATGGCACAGGTTGAGTGAAGATGAGGGTACCTAGAGGCGTCTCCTGGGATCACAACCGGACATTACGGTCTACCTCACCGGTCAGCGCTTTACCCACTCGGATACCACGCCACTTATTATCAAACATCCGAAAATTACGTGAATTCTATTTATCAAAAATTAATATATCACCGTAAGTGGTTTATATATTTGAGGTAATTTATAATTTATATTTACCTCGAAAATTAGAAAATTCACTGAATTTTGGATCAGACAATTACGAGAATTCGCTTTAGCATCGTTCGTTCCAAATATATCCAAATACATCGATGCATATGGCCTCCTCCGACGTAATTATATTGATACATGTCATGAATTTCGCGAATTTACATCGACGTATCGCATATTCCAACGGCTTTACATCGATACATGCCTCCGATATATGAGAAGGATATCATCTATCCCTTAAAATTTATATCGATACACATGTACGCCGTCTACTTCTTGAATTAATATCGATAGATCGAATATTCCTAAAGGCATATGTCGATTTACGTCTCCCATCTTTAAGGATACAAATCACTGCTCACGGCGTCTTAGAAAGAAATATGGAGACAACTCGAGGAATGGTGGTGGTTTATAAAATGGAAAGATAACATTCCTTAAAACATCGACACGGTCGACCAACTTCATAGACTCGTAAAAGATAAGGAGGTTATCCAGCTAGCAGCTCCATCTTTCAGGTCCGTCGGGCGGGGGCGGACTGACACTCACACTCGAAGACGTGAGCGTCTTATTTGAGAATGGGCGACGACGGCGATGATCTCCTTTCTAAAAAGATAATGATCGCGGAAATCGGTCTGGTTCGATTGCTCCGCGGGAGACAGGGAAACGGGAAGTAGGACGGACATCCTCATTGGACAAGGATATACCCCACCGAGTCTAAATGCGAACACCCGACCCCAGTTAACCTCCCTCGCCTTTCTTCAAGGGTGCTCAAAGCAACAGAGAGAGAGAGACGGAGAAAAGAACGAAAGACTTCGATCAGAAATATGCTGCTGCTCTGATCGCTAATCTCACGCGGTTTACCGATCCGCGAAATTCGCTAGGAAAAAATACACTCATGAATTAAAGAACGCTCAATTTTTTTTCCTGGAGATATTTCGTCGATCCCCAGCAGACCAAATTCGGCGCGAGAATACAAATTGAATTCGATTCATTTGCATATAAAAATATCGCTGCGTTCTAAAAAACGAATACAAGGATGGTCACAGATGTAATGGCGGAGAATAGCACACAGAAAAGGGTACACAGACAATTTTGCTACATAGGGGAACAAAGAAATTCACCTTCCTGAAAGTTCGGCCTCGATCCGTGACACAGAAGATGGTGCTAGTGCCACCGAATATGGTCGCCGTATCGACCGTCAAAGCCGTCATTCTTAGACTGATTCTGAATCATATTCGCGACTTTATTCTTTCTTTGTGTTTCCATACTTAGCTAAGTTTTTAAGCAGAGATTGTGAGTATATTTTTGCCTTGTCTGTTTTTGGAAGTTATTCCTCCTGAGGCTGTTCTTTCTGCCCGCAGAAGAAGTTGGTAGGGCCACCGAAAATTTTGAAATACGTTTGTCCTTTTTTATATGTCTATATTTGTGTTGCTAACGTCATCTCGTTCCCATAGCTACGCTCCATAACAAAGTTTTTACGAGTCTTTTCTTAATATCCCTACACAAAGTCCCCGTCATCAGCTCCCTCCTCTTTGAGAGAGCCTCCTTGCCTAGCGCAAATCCTTCTCCTTACGTCCCTACCACTTTGACCGCATTGGTCCAAAACACTTCCAAGATATGTAAACTGTTCTACCTGCTCTATTTTTTTGCCCTCCTATTTTAATGTTTAGCTTAGCCTTTTTCTTTCTGAAAAATTGCATAACCTTTGTTTTATTAATATTAATTCTCATCCCATATCTATCGCACTGAATTTCCAATTATCTCAGCAATGCTTGCAACCCCTTCGCCGACTGACAAACCGAAGCCTGGTCATCAGCAAACCTAACTGATTTTACGAACTCCCCTCCGACTTTCACTCCCACCTCAAGCTCTTTCCAAACCTCCTTAATCATTTCCTCCACGTGCACATTGTGTGGAGTTATAAAATATTTATTTGAAAGTTGTGTCCATCCATAAACCTACCTTTACCGGTAGATTACCTAATAATACATATATTTTTATTTTATTCGGTAGTCTACCGGCTAAGTTAGGTTTCTGGATGGACACAGCTATCAAATAAACATTTTGTAACTCCAAACAAAACCCAATCCAGCAGCCTACTCTACATCAGGTCCCTCTTCATCTCTGTGTACTCCTTTCCTCCCTTCATCCCGTCCAGCATCCATATCCTGTTCTTGCCCTTTCCTCGCATGCCCAACATTCTCCCCTCTATTACCCTCTTCAACATTCCACTACCGCTCAATACGCCTTTCATCCATTTTTCCAGCCTCCATAGGATTTCTCTCAACAAAACCCCTCTCCTCACCCACCATACCTAGTACTTCCTCATTTGTTTTCCTTTCGGTCCATTTCACCTTCTCCATTCTTCTCCACACCCACATTTCAAAACCCTCCAGTCTACGTCTGTCCTCCTGCTTCAGTGCAAGTAATAATTAATATATATATATATATATATATATATATATATATATATATATATATACAACACTTACGTTATGTATACAATACTTCTGTGAAAGTCTCACGGACGTGATTAATAATGTAAATGAAATTAGCCCCTATTGGGGGTGTGTGCGTACACATGTATATTTATTGTATATGTGTACACACACACCCCCAATAGGGTCCTGTGCGTTCTTGTCCTTGTTTGTGCGTGCAAATGATGGGGAAGGGGAGATTACGTGTTTTTCTACGTTTTTAAGTATGACCTCAAGCGCTGCCGCCAACTTGGGATTTATTGAGCGAAAGCGCGCCAGGCGAGGGCTTGTTAAGGAACAAAATTTATCGCAAAAGTAAAAGTCATATCGACACGTCTCAAGAGATTTCAACGCATCTCTTTTCCAAATGGGATGGGGATTCTGTGGCGAACAGCGAGGCACGCACGCACGTGCAGCATCTTTGAGGAAAACTTATTGCTTTTCGTCGCCATGGACGTTTTTACAACGGCTCGAGGCAGCTGACGGGGAAAATTTCATCCACCGCAAATTTCAGGAGATGGTCCTTTTTTTAATTTTTAAAGGTGCACTTTCGGAGATGTTGGTATCGCTTGCTCTCGGGAATAAACCGCGATAAGGCTCAAGTCGACGCGATAAGTAACCAAAGATAAGCACCCGAGTAATATATTTCCAGTGATTTACTTCATTCAAGTCAAATAAATAGACCACGCATATATTCTCAAGAATAATCTACTCTGCGAATTCTCGGGCTAAATACCGTCAAGGGCTCTGGCGTAATTCCTTTAAGACGTGACACGGCCATCAACTGATCTTCGTGAGTGACGTGTATGTTGGGGGTAATCTTAAAGAACCCGAGATATTCATGTGCATGTATGTGTGTATATATGTGTATGTATATCATTTATTTATATATATATATATAATATATATGTATACACACATATATACATATATATTATATATATTTATATATATAGCCTTGAAATGACACAGGCTCCAGAACGGTACAACAGTAATTCACTTGGCCCCTCTTCAATATATTCAATATATGTATGTATATATATAAAAATATAAATATATTAATACATAAATATATATATATATATATATATATATATATAGAACACAGAATAAAACAGATAACACGTAAAAGGACACTCACACTGTAGATGATTTAAGTTTTCGGCCTACTCCGAGGCCTTCTTCAGGTCAGACTCCTGACTCCACTCCAGACTCCAGAGTCTGACCTGAAGAAGGCCTCGGAGTAGGCCGAAAACTTAAATCATCTACAGTGTGAGTGTCCTTTTACGTGTTATCTGTTTTATTCTGTGTTCTATTGTGTCGTCCAAAAGTTATATTGCTCTCGTGAGTACTTCCGCATCATCGATATATATATATATATATATATATATATATATATATATATATATATATATATATATATATATATATATATATATATATATATATATATATTCAAACATACTTTTCCTCCCTTCATTCCGTCCAACATCCCCATCCTACTCCTGCACCTTCCTCTCTTGCCTGACACACGATAATATAAATCAATTTGCTTTCCAATGTAATTTTAAGTTTTATGATGGGCCATGGAAAAATAGAAAAAAATCGTCAAGGAAAGTATAACACCTGCGGAACTGAATTAAATGACTTGACTCGAGTTTCTTTATTGCTGGGTTGGTCATCAAGCGAATAGTATGGAAATAAATATTAGAATGAAAAAAATAAGGAAAAGCGTTATAATGCGTTGGTTAGAACTAACCTTGAGTTGACGTTGAGCGGTTCATATACTACGCAGACGGTAATCATTTCGGAATCGAAACAATTCCATAGAAGAGCAGCCCTTCCCGTGAGAAAACATTAAGAAAGAGCAAAGATTGCATCATAAAATAAATGTGTATCCTCGGCTGGGAACCACTTGAATCACGAAGGTTACATGAAAAGCTGAAGCTACTGGATGAATACAAATCACTCAATGATGTTACAGAGGGAATTACGAGAGACTACAGCGGCAAGTTACAAGGGAAAACGACATCTGTACAGTGATATAGATTCTTTTTCCCTACGCACATTTCGTGAAGGCAAAGGTAGAAAACATCAGGTATGATAACTCCAACCGCAAGAAATACGTAAATTTATATGAAAATCAAATCATAAAATTTACTTCTATTTAGGTTATTTCACACGATGCTATTTCCTACCCTTAATTCATTATTGAATCCAGAATACTAAAATCGTATCGTTTAAAAGAAGTGCAGACGCATGATATTTGTTTTATCTGCCCAATTCTCTCTTGCAACTACAAAGTTTCTAGAGACTATCGATAATTGTGCTGGAACCAACATTGCTTTCATGGGAATTTTTTTGTTCCAACAGTAAACTCCTTTCTTCAACCAAAATTCTCTTTTATTTTTCCAGTATTGGTGAACTTCTAATTAGAAATACCCCTAATACGAAAACAATATACGAAGCCTATTATAAAGCAGCTCCGACTATCGACTCCTCGTTTAATAACTGTGACCGACCTCTCTTTGGGGTTAAAAGTATTTTTCTCTTTTCATTCCAATGGCCTTATATGCTGTCATCATTTCATCTAGCTTTATTTATTATCTTTCTTGTAATTGACAGCTCCTTAAATCATAAAACATTATATCTCACTTAGATTCCGTCGTGCATGTACCTGTAATTGCCATGATCTACATCATTTGAATTATTTTACATATTTATTGTGACTAAAAATTAAGAAAACTGAACTTTTGATGCTGCACGTCTGGTATTGAATCACTCTCTGCTGCACACGTTGTGGCTTCCAGGGTGACATGTAGGGACACAAAAAAAATGCTTTTGTCCAACCCCTACCCGAGGTACTGATGAAAATATTTTAAAATATAACCTTCGCAGAAATTCTTTACTTAAAGCCTCAAGTCAGTATTAACAGTTAAATAAAATTTAAACATATGCATGTCGCTTAATAACTGGACCATGTAGGCTAAAATATTCGCAGTAAGGCCATGTTCGTATCCCAAAGGGATCAAATCACAATACCATGTACATAATTATTATCATTAACGTTGGCAGTAATTCACCAATCCTGGCAGCACTTGGGACCAATGGACCAAGGGAAAAAGCACTCAAACATTTCTCATCCTAGCCTAAGACAATATTAAATATTCTAATACCACGCGGTGCAATAATTCATTTTTACCTCCACGTGCTTTCTCCCTCCCCCTTTCACTCCGTTATAATACGCCTATTATTTTCCTCCCCCGCCTCGACTACTCAACATCCTATCCTCTATAAATCACAGTCTTCAAATAGCCAGTTCCTAGAAGTGTCTCCCGAATCCAGTCTTCCAGCCTTCTTCGAATTTCTCCTTACAACCCGCTCTGCTCCAACATATCTAGAACTTATTGCGGTTGTTTTCCTTTAGGTCCATTTTATTTCTTCCACGCCCACAAGTTGAAAGACTAACCAAGTCTTTAAATAAAATTTAAAAAATTAAGGATACATTAAGTATAGCGTCATCGCCCAATTTATCTCGAAAAGTTTATACGTGATATTAGCGGCGAGGGAATAAATCTTTCGTCTCAGGCAACTAACTTCCTTCGACTCGAAGGAGAAAGTTTCTCCCCGTGTTCCTTTCCAGCAATCCAAATCTATGTTTTCATTTCACGGGACATAATAGGGACGGCTATGCATCAGGCGAATCGAAGGGAAGGCTTTGAAGCTTTCCTTGGGAATAGAACCCTTTATCTCAACCCTTAAGTAGGCCCGCGGGACTCAGTTCCGTCCCCGACTGTTTGTGAGTGCCATCCATAATCCAGATGAGACCAATGGCGGGTGCCGATTTGTGGAAGAATTATTAATTAGTTGATGCAGCACAAAAAGGAACCGCGTCGTCAGACAGAACCTAGACTAGATCTATGGCTCATGCCCTTAGCGAAGGAATCGATCGACATGTATGACGAGGAGGAAAAATGACCGAGAAAATTAATCCGAGATAAAGAAATGGACGCCTTAATCGGCGATTTGTTCAAACGAATTTGATCAAAAGTTTCAAGGTAAATCAATAGCGAGGGGTGTGGTATTAGAAACTTCCAGGGGAGTTCTGGTTCGTGAGAGAATGGACAAAGTTCAGCCTTATTCTAGAAGACAATAAATTCCATATACCTTGGAGATTAAAATAATTCCAATATTTGCTTTTCAATGCCCAACCGGGTTTAAAAAAATAAATAAAAGTATTCATATACAATAATTGGGACAACCATAATGACAAATGCATCATATAAAACTCAGAGGAAACGCAGAAACTTCAAAGATCACTTCTGGTCAAATACAATTTCTCATCATTTATCAAGCGAAAATTTCGTCTTCAATGCCACAATTCGAAAAACGAATTTCGAATACAACTCTGGCCATAAATTCAAATATTTATAAATCTGTTTGCATAAAAAATTCTATGTTATTTTATTATTACTTTCATTCCATCAATATGACGGTGTTAGTAAGGATTAAGTTTTCCATCATGGCACCCTCCCCTCAACGTTAAATTTCCATAAATGCAGAAAATTTAGACAAAAAATTAAACAAATGTTCTCTGCATTTTTATTTAGAGCCTTTTTGATTTTGTCAAAGAGGTCTTGTCTAAAATATTTATAGAATGGCGACTGCAGAACGATTGTTAGAATTAACACGTAAACACCTACGCCGACCGAAAAAAACAAAAGCGTGCGCCCATGCGCAAAAATCTCAAGTTTAGAAGGATTTGAATCTCCTTTTAAGGGATTCGTCCGAGACAAAGCACCGAGTTTTCATCCAATGAATTGAACATACAGACTTCAGTACCATTATCAGTACCTTAGTTTAGTATCGTGTAAAACGGCCTTTCGACTTTCCCAAACATTAGGGTAGTTTGAAAGCTTCCCCTTTTAAAATTCGTTCCTTACTCATCTTTTTATATAATTTTAGATTAATTTCTTCTTAATATCCTGGGTAAAAAACTGGGCTTCATTAAACGGGTGGTGGGGAAATGTAATGAGAAAGTTAAAGAGAGGTGTTATTTTGCTCTAGTCAGACCACATTTGGAATATGCCGCGAGTATTTGGGATTCTTGGGAGAGAATCTGGTAAAAAGAATTAGATGAAGTCCAGAGATAATCCGCCAGATTCGTTAAAAATATATATGACAAGAACAAAAGTGTAAAAGGTCTCTTAGGGTATTTAGGCTGGGAGCCCCTTGAAATGCGAAGAGAACAAGCGAGACTTAAACTTTAAGAAAGATTCAGAACCAGCCAGTTTAACAATGACACAAAAGGAATAATAATGGTCCCCCACTACTTAATTAGATCAGACCACAAAGATAAAATAAGGGAGATAGATTCCAATACAGATAGATTCAAGTACTCATTCTTTCCCCGAACAATCAGAAATCATAATAGTAAGAATTCGAAGTCCATTTAGAAATATTAAAGACATTTAAGTTGCAAGTCGGAACAGAATTAAAAAATCAAAGATATTAGGTTTGAGTGTAGGTGCATGTGTATGTTTGTTGGGAGTTTGTGGGTTTGTATGTGTGTGTGGGGTGAAAGGGTTCTTGCATGAATGTTTACCATGCTTGTTTTGTGGACTATAAATTTGCGGCTTCTGCATGCGGTTTTTTTTTCCTTCTTACGAGTGGTGCCCTAACACCCCCCGCCACACGCCCTTACGGCGGCTCACAGGGTATTGAGCAGATGTAGATAAAAAGTGCAGGACCCTTATACTAATTCCACTAATCAATCGTATGATAGACATTGGCATGCAGTATTTTTCTGTAGCTTTTACTTGTGTGGTATAATTACGCGCCACGAGATAATTATCCTTTAATGAATGAATATGTTATACCTTCACTCTTCCTAAATCAATAACCGAAAGCAGATCAACTACTTAACACTAAATGTCTCTTGTACACTTAAATGACTTTCTTATTCAAGAACTACAAAAATAATAATTCATCAGACGGCACAAAATTCTTGGGAACTAAAACACTGCTGCGGAAAAATTCCGGATCCATGTTTTTGAGCCTTCGCTAAAATCCACCAATGTCAATTTGCTTTTGTACCTCCTGATTGTTCTTTTCCTTAGAGTGCTCCATCTAATGGACTAATACGTACTTCTGCATGTTGCCTCGATAGCGATTTCACCTGCTAAGCATAGGATTTCAACAACAGTTTTTATGGCTCTTCACAGGTCATGTTATCCAAATACCCATTTCTGAGCATAAACATTGAGTTTGTAACTCCACATCAATGCTCTAAGCTTAACTTCATCCTAGTTTACGATAAGATATCCTCCAAATGGCTGCCTCATTATAATTAACGCTCTCTTGGCTTGAAGCTGTACGCATTTTCCTGTATCGCACTCTTCACGTTTTTCTCCGTCACACGTTACGCTGCTTCCGTAGTTACGAGAAATAGTCTCAGCCCTCCCTAAATCATCGTCTCGCTTGCCTTCGGCTTCTGCGCATAATATGGTTTTAGTTCACTTCCAATCGACCACCACGCCACGCCGCACTTCATCCATCTATCGCGTCTCCAATGAGTGCCCCGAGGGTGTCTCTTTCCTTCCCCACATAATCCGTCCTTCTCCTCCAGGGCAAATAGCAGCAACTGGAACGTGCGCAAAACTTTTGCTACTCGAATCGGCTGGCATATTTATCGACTGCAAAATAACATCAGATTCGTGTTGGGGAGCGCGCGACAAGTTGGCAAAGTTGCAAACGGAAGGCAAATTTATCAATGTCGACTGACCTGGAAGATGGGGAACTATATTGATTCGGCGAACGGAGTGATTTCTTGCCTTTCTCAAGGTCAACTTACGATGACACGCGTAACCTAGGTAAGGAGAAACTACGTCAATACGGTCTGGGCAGATAATAGGCCTATGAATAGGCCTATCTGACATCCTAAGTAAGTTTACAAGATCCGTCCGGAAACTATCCAGCCATGAAACATTTCGAGAAAAATAGCCCAAATAGAACAACGAGGAGGTCGTAGTCTCCTTCGAATTACTCCTCTTGGAACCTCAAGACTCTTATCCCAGCATCTTTTCAACTCTTCACAATGATCGGCAAAATCCTTTCCATCGAAAAGTTTCATCAGCTGCCTTGTCGCACTCTCTTTTATCTTATTACAACAATTTTAGAGTAAAAAATTCATTCGCCTTGACCGGGATTCGAACCCGGATCCCTTGATATCCGGCCGAGTGCTTTAGCCAGTTAAGTTAACGCGGTGTCCTCTTAAACTCTGAAATTTTTGGGCTTTTCAGAGTTTAACAGGACACCGCGATAGCTTAACTGGCTAAAGCACTCGGCCGGATATCGAGGGATCCGGGTTCGAATCCCAGTCAAGGCGAATGATTTTTACGCTCTGAAATTGTTGCAATGAAATTATTAATATCAGCGGATAACTCCGTTTAAAAGTTACTGTTGCGGCATCTCCCGCAGTTTCTTCAAATTTCTCTTTTATCTCGTTAAAGTCAAGAATTTCGTAGTGGAGTCGCACTTGGGGACTTGTTTCAAGCCGCAAACGACGATCCAGGTTTCCTATAAGAGGTCCTAACTGGAGATGAGTTAAGTTAAGGACCCTGAAACAAAAGCTCAATCTTCCCAAAAGTCGGTCGACGAGATAAATGGGAGAATGCGGGGACGAGGCAGCTGATGAACATTTCGAAAAAGGACTTTGCCCATTGTTTTGAAAAGTGGAAGACATGCCGGGATAAGTGTGTGAGGTTCCAAGTGGAGTACTTCGAAGGGCATTACTAAGCCCGCCTCATTATTCTACGTAGGCTATTTTTCTCAAAACAGTGCATGGCTGAATACTTTCCGAACAGTCCTCTCCTACGTCCAATTCAAATAAATATATATTTCATCCATATCCAATAAAAAAAGTTTCACCCATGCATTAATTGACGAATGAGTCCTCAATATTGCACGAATGATTTCATTTTTAGACTTTAATATGCTATAGAAAGGAACGGGGTCGTCCAGGGGACAGATAGTTGGGCTACTGACCGGTGGGTCCCGGGTTCGACTTAGGGTGACGCCTCTGAGCATCCTCAATTTCACACAAACCGTGTTTAATTTTTACCAGGATATCAGTTTTTTCTGTGAAGGAACATATAAAGGCTACTCTATAAATGGCTACTCTTAGTGTCCTAATGCGTGAATTTCATTTACCACTGGAGGGCTTAGATTCAGGTGAACTAATTCCTCATTTATTTAATCTACCTTCGGGTCGATTGCTGTGGTTGACTCAAATACGAACCAATAGGCTTTATAAATGCAGTGTATGTGTAGTTTCTTAGCGCTCAACTGTCAACTCGATTGATGGAGCAACAACTTGAATAAAATGAACAATATAATATTAACCGTTTTAGCTTAGCCTTTTTCTTTCTGGAAAATCGCATAACCTTTGTTTTATTAATATTGATATGGGATGAGAATCAATATTAATAAAACAAAGGTTATGCGATTTTCCAGAAAGAAAAAGGCTAAGCTAAATATTAAAATAGGAGGGGAAAAAATAGAGCAGGTAGAACAGTTTACATATCTCGGAAGTGTTTTGGACCAATGCGGTCAAAGTGGTAGGGACGTAAGGAGAAGAATTGCGCTAGGCAAGGAGGCTTTCTCAAGGAGGAGGGAATTGATGACGGGGACGTTGAGTAGGGATGTGAAGACAAGACTCTTAAAAACTCTGATATTGAGCGTAGCTATGTACGGCCCTGAAACGTGGTCGCTGAAGCAGGAGGATAGACGTAGATTGAAGGCTTTTGAAATGTGGGTGTGGAGAAGAATGGAGAAGGTGAAATGGACCGAAAGGAAAACAAATGAGGAAGTACTGGAGATGGTGGGTGAGGAGAGTGATTTGTTGAGAGAAATCCTATGGAGGCAGGAAAAATGGATGAAAGGCGTATTGAGCGGCAGTGGAATGTTGAAGAAGGTAATAGAGGGGAGAATCTTGGGCAAGCGAGGAAAGAGCAGGAACAGGACAGGGATGTTGGACGGGATGAAGGGAGGAAAGAAGTACACAGAGATGAAGAGGGACCTAATTTAGATTAGGTTGCCTGGATTGGGTTTTGTTTGGAGTCACAACATATCTATTTGATAGTTCTGCCCATCCAAAAACCTACCTTATCCGGTAGATTACCTAATAATAATAACCGTTTGAAGGAAAATGGGTACATTTTATATTAATGCGTTTCATGAGAAATTGTATGCTCCCCGTGAAAAATATAGGAAAAGGAAATGAATCGATTCCATATAGTTACGCCTAAAACCATCAATCATAAGAAAAGGATTTCAGAATAACATTTCAATGACCCCATCGTGGCAGTAACTGAGGTAAAATGCATTTCTTATAACCACAATTTTTTTCTTTCGTCTCCGTTTGGCACGAGATGATACCGTTACTATGCCAAGGGGATTGCTGAGCCAAGAATATCGTTCGCAAGATTGGCAGACATAGCCAATGCTATCAAAAATAAATTTGCGACCTGCCTACCAGTCAGTATCGCCGCTGCTAATGCAGGTAACTATTTTTTTTCTCTCCTGTTCATAAACTTATAATTTTCGCAAAGGAGGAAGGATGCAATTTTTATTTCTCACTCCCGACGCCGATATTCTTCGAACCCGCCGGGGAAATTATCCATCTCCGTTTATTTTCTCACAGCACACAATAGCCTCTCGCTTCCTTTATCGCAACTCTATCCATTGTGAGATCCTTGAGAGGCTTTAAGCGTTTATGGTCATTTTTTATGCATCCGCGGAAGAGGCCATTTCTCGCGCTTTTAGATTTCAACACGCCTATCCCACAGGGATGCATTTTAGTTTCGCTTCCCGGAGGCGATACCCAGAGATCGTCTGAGAGGGCCTCTCATCCCGACGATCAATAAGTTTACTCCGTGAATGAGCCGACAAATTGCCTGTTCACTGATCTCACTTAAAAATAACGGGGGTGAAGTGTAGTGACTGTCACAGTGCGAGAAAACTCTGAAGTACCCACCTTCCGGCCCGGATTGCCTTAAAGAGACAGTGAGTGGGAATGATGGTCGGAAATACAACCTTGAAGAAAAGTAATTTTCCTTGACTTTTTCTTTTCTTTTTTTGATAGCACAATCAAAACATCATACGTCCACCAGCTTGTACGTCAGTTTTCATTTATTATTACTTGAAAAATGTGTTGTTTTCGCCAATTATCTGGCGCCCCTGTATACCCTCAGCTTCATCCAAGGTTTGTTATTTTTACCAGGGTACCATATCATCCTGGGAAACCACAGACGACACAGGGAAGGAAAGTATTGGCACCGTTTATTACCCAGATGCGGGAATTTCACATACCGTATTGGGTAAGCTTCACCCTCACATATCAAACAAACCTTCGAGTTGATAACTGTGGTTATGGTATGGTTAATAAAACCGCGTACAAATCGCGACCTGACACTGATTCTTTAGAAAATGAGACCAACGAGTTTTCCACTAAAGCAACATTTCCCGCTCGGCCGAACGCAATAAAAGTAGGCATAACAACACACCTTCCCATGGATTACCTACCTGCCGCCCATCAAAGCACCGACTCGACGTGGTGCTTGAAAATTGCAGACCGCTCTCCGAGTGAGCGGTGGTGTTGGGTTTCGCACTCTCTGATTTCCGGGATGAGCGCACTTGTTCGAGAGATCGCAACGAACGTAAACAAATCCCAGTTTGCCACACGCTGACGAGCGAAGTACCGTCGAGAATTTGTGCCTATCATTTAAAAGAAGCTTAATGTATCCCGGTCAAGGCGAATGATTTTTACTCTCTGAAATGGTTGCATTATAATGCACACATAGCGGGTGACTCCGTTAAAGTTACTGTTACAGTTTCTCTAAAATTTGTCTAAGGTATGAACAGCCTAAGTGTTCGAAATTGGCTTTATTAACATCGTGGACTGTGGCGCGTCGCGCACGACTACGAATGCCTGTGACATTGTATGTACGGTATTTCGTCATAACATCTTGTTCCTTTAAAGCCCCCAAAATTTCAGAGCGTAAGAGGACGTCTCGGTAGCTTAATTGGTTAAAGCACTCGGCCGGATATCGAGGGATCCGGGTTCGTATCCCGGTCAAGGCGAATGATTTTTACTCTCTGAAATGGTTGCATTATAAGCTTAATGTTATTGGTTGGGTTGTCGAGTGGTGGGGAAATGCAATGCGATAGTTAAAAGAGAGGTGTCAATTCGTTTAAGTTGGGCCACAATTGGAATACGTCGCATGTATTTGGGATCCATGGGAGAAATCGTTGATTTAATAATTCGACAAAGTTCGGAGA
Organism: Hetaerina titia; assembly: GCA_037158775.1. Lineage (NCBI taxonomy): Eukaryota > Metazoa > Arthropoda > Insecta > Odonata > Calopterygidae > Hetaerina > Hetaerina titia. Next base: position 25,919,947 of record CM073773.1, read on the forward strand.
AAATCCGTCCGATTCGTAAAAAATTGTTACCATAAGAAGACACGTGTGACAGGTCTTTTTGATAGGACTTCGGTTGGGATCCTGTTGAGAACGAAGAGAACAATCGAGACTTAGGAATTTTAGAAGGGTTCTGAACAAACGAGTGAAACATTGGCACGAAAGGAATTATAATGGCCCCACAATATTTAGGTAGATCAAACCATGAAGATAAGATAAAGCAGAAAGATTCCAGTTCAGATAGTATTAAATATTCGTTCTTTCTTCAAACAATCAGTTATCAAAATAATAACAGATCAAAGTTATGCGAGAAATAGTTAAGGCATTCGAATTACAAGCGAGGACAAGATTAAACGATGCGGGGATATTCTGGCATTCTGGTGCATTCGTATGTGCATGTTAGATTTTAGCACATGCATTTCCATGTGTGCAAATTAAAATGGCTTCCGCACGAATATACACTTCTGTGTGGGTGTGAATTTTGTATGTTTTGTACGTGGTTTTATTCTGTTTTACGAGTTTTGACCTAACACTCCCCGCCACACGCCCTTGTGGAGGCTTGCGGTATATTATGTAGGTGTATTGATGAGCTATTTACGGCATGGTTGGAATTTATCCGTGTCAGGAACTGAATTATAAAACGACCGCACCTTTCAGAAGACGGAACAGATTCATTCACACATACATTCAAGGTGTTATATATATTTTTAAAGGTGGATTTCGGAATATCTTTAACGACTTTTGTCTTCTACGTATCATTAGAACTTCCTTTTGTGTTCCCTACATCGCTTCCTCAATCATTTCTTTGTGCATTAAACCTGCCGTCCAAGGAGCCTATTCTCTGCCTTCCTCTATCCAGCGTTCTCCCTTCTACCGCGGTCATTAAAAGCACCCTCACCTACCACTCAACGCCCCTTATCTCATTTTCTTCGCCTTCTTACGATTTCCCCACTGGAAACTTCCTATCTTCATCTGTCATGTTTGAAATTTCACCATTCGTCTTCCTCTCAGTCCAACCTATTTTCTCCGTCACACACACACACACGTTTCAAAATAAAAACCTCAAATCTATTCCCATCCTCTTGCCCTGCCTCAAAGACCAGGTCCCACATCCATAAAGAACTACGACCCACATTTAAGTAGTTTACTAATCTTTTCTTAACGTCCTTACTTAGTGTTCCTGTCATCAGTTCCCTTCTGGCAACTGTTTTTTTCGATAAAAGAAATACTTCTTCCAATTAAAAAACGGTGCAATGGTCCGTAAAAGCTGTCCATAAGAATGCGAATGCGTAATAGATAAAGACGATGAAAAATTAAAATTAAAAAACAAATGAATGTAGTCATGCGCCGGATGGATGTTATGGTATTGGAAAGTGTAGGGACAAAGAAGCAAAGAAACAAAAAAAAACATCTCATCCGAAACAGCGATCGAATTTTTACTTTCGCGTCGTCATTGGTTTAGGGAGATTTTCGAAAGCTATTGCACAACAACGTGGACTTATAATACACATCATGAACAATTTTTGCTGACCAGATGTCTAAATCCAGTCTAATTGCCTCCCCACCGTGGGACCAAAATCCAAAAATAGCAAGCCAAAAGAAATGGAAAACAATTTAAAGCGTAACGCCAGGAAAGGTTTCTCAAAATTCTATAACATGTGGTCTAAAATATATTACCACTCAATTCAGCAAAAAAACAAAACACGAAAATGAGAATAATTGGCCTAATTCGAATATATCGCGGTTAATTTGGCACTTGGGATTTTCCATTCTATTAGAAGAGAATTTTAATGGGACAAACTGATATTTTACCAATTTTTTTAACACATTCGTTCCTTTTTGCTAAACATTCCACGGCGATCGATTTTTTTAACCAACTATTTTCACTCAAATCGAAATATTTGAATTATTTCGCACAGTCTCATCATGAAGTGTACGTTTTAATTGCGACTATCGTTCTAACCTTAATTGACCTCAGCTGAGATTTCCTGACTGATTGATAAGGCGAAAATTCATTCTTTAGAAAAATCTTGGTGCTACTGCTTCCTGTGAATTTACCGACCCCGTTTCCTTGAAGTTGCACTGACCACAATGCCCTGCGGCCGTAACGAGGACCATGGCACAAGATTACTAAGAGTTACCCGGAGGTGTAAGCAAGCCACTCAATGCAAAAGTTGGTTCAATAATAGGTCAGCAAATTTGTTTTATGAGAAAGATTTTATGGAGAATACACCAATTATGAATATAGATGCGGTTGTTGAATAGTCAAAAAGTCATTCACTGTCGTAAATACTCCTTGTGACCATTTTCTATGAATTGCAACTGTCTAATAGTTTCGAGAGGAGGATTATGTAGAAGGAAGGGGTGTAGTTATGCATCCATAGAGGATGGTTGTATAGCCTGCCTTTCTCGGCTGCAGGGTTGTTCACGATCTGTTCGTTCCTCGCAGGAGGATGGTGTTCTCTGCGGGGCAAACCATGCCACGGCACGGCGGAAGAAAAGTGATCTGAGGCGATGGGAGGCAGAGAGAGACGGGAAAGAGACGCGACTTCCTCCGAGCCTTCAAGACCCTCTCTCACTCGACCTCACTTCTGGGATTTTTTACAACCCGCTACGGAATAATTCCAGTTCCATTCCGCCTTCTTGTGTGTTTCTGATTGTCTTTACCGGGTGTTATGTCGGCAAAATAGTGCAATATAAGAGAGGGAAAGCCGCCGCATGGCCCTAATTTCGCCATAAACAGGGACCACAATATTATCATTCCTTCCTTATTTCTCCTAGTACCTTCCTCGCTTCAATTTGACCTCACCGGTATAGTCGCCCTCTTGTCAATCTTCCCGTTCTTATGTCCGTTCTCTACTGGAATTCCTCCGGCAACCATCTCCTCAGTTATCGCTGCAATTTTTCCTCTGATAGAGACTCCTCCGAATCCGAAGGGGAATTTTTTCCGCCACTCGCAAATATTTTTTCTGCGACCATCCCGGTAAAAAAGACCCATTCTGCCACATAGATGGAGCTATTCTTTTTCGTGAAAACGGAAAGATGAAAGAAGATAAAATTACTATTATCGAATTATTTTAAGGATTTAAAGATACAAATAATGCTTCCATCTTCCCTATGGATAAATGAGCAGTTTACTTCGAGGCGTTTGAATATTCGGCGACTTACCTCAAGTGTGGTTAAGCTAAATAACGATGAAAGAGAAAATGTGTAGCCGCCTTAATCTCAGAATTATATACATGGCATATGGTATGGCAAACCTATTGCCGCATCATGTTTACCCTATAACGGTAACGCTATTTTTTCCATCCAATTCTGGTAACGTGGGGTGAAAAAAATTTTGCCAATTTTAAAAAATTCGTATCTCACACCCATTATAATAATTAGAGTCCTATGGGGCTCATTTTTTTCGTTTTTTGATGTAAAATCACGTGGAATAAAGATTTTTTCAGAGTTAATCGGATGAGAGAAAAATGAGTTAGAAGGACAAGAAACTAGAAAAATCACCAAAATTACTTTTTTTCGTAAAATTGACGATATCTAAATCAATTTTTAACCGAATTGAGTGAATCCATCGGGATTATTAAGGGGAGATACTATGCTTTAAGGTGATGTTAGTTGTTTTTTCCAGTTCGGCACTTAGCCGAATGTTTTGAAAAGTGGTAGAGACACTAGGATAAGTGTTCAGGGTTAAATTGACGAAGGAAGCAATACCTTCCATTAAAAAAGATTTATAAGCATATACGTACCCCGGACAAGGAATAAGGGATATATAATATATTCCGTGAGCATCATAGAAGATTGTTTTCGAGGATGAACGAAGACTTAAGAAACATTATAGAGCCCTCCTTCTATTACGCATATGAAGATTTTCCTCGTCAATCAAAAATGTAGGGTGACAATTACACTCCTGTATTATACCCTATCAAATAGTATCATAATTATGTGTAGAACGTAATATCGCTTGTCTTTTAGCGTTATATGGAATGGCATTTTTTTCAACTATCCAACGATGTAAATGAACTTGATTCCACGCAAAATTAGGTATAGGACAAAAACAACAGTCGTTAAAGTTTCCATAGATATTTTAATGTCATTTCCTCAACGTGGAAAATCCACATTTTCACGCAAAACAAAGCCTCAGAGATTGAGAGGAATTTTAGCCATGGAAATAAAGACGGGAAAGGTGTGGGTGAAGATATTAGAGTAAGGATTGCGGGGAACAAGAGCGGAAGATTCCAATCTTCGCATTGACAACTAACGATGATGACGTTCGGAGCCGTCGATAGATTTATGAAGCATTTTGCGGAGGAATTAAAGAGATTGGGTAGATTGTGATTGGTTCGGGGGGCGACCCAATCTACGTACCTAGCCGGAACGGAGCACCTCATTAGAAATCCAATCAGCTCCCTCCCCGCCCCCTCGTCCCCTCCCCGGCATTCGAATAAAGGGAGAACGGCAGCGGCGGGAATTATTTTTCCCAGATCGCTTTAACGGATGGAAACGGAGGGTGGTCACCTCATTTCTCTCTCTCTCTCATGATTAGCAACTTAAATGTCTCGCTTGATTAGATGGAGTCCTCAACGTGGAATCGAACCATTTTATTACTCGTCACAAATCGCAAAACAAGCTTACCATTCCACATTATTCGTCTCAAACAGGATTCAGTCCTTTTTAAAAAGTCTACGTCAATAATTTGGTGTAGCGGTCCACAGCTCACGTCTCCTGACTCCTGTTTTTTTTAAACTACGAAATTATACTTAAGATTTTATATTACGATTTCTTTTTTTTATTGAAACATTAAAAATATCGCATCGAAAAATTTGGTTAAAAAATTTTACTTCCTCACTACTACTTCTAACAAGATTTCGAAAATTCTTTTTTACAGTCACCGGGGCGACGAGCGAAACGTTAGTTACGTACGCCTTCAAAGATGGCGGGTATCCTGACCTCTCTGAGCGACATAAAAATATCAATCGCAGCCAGACTGGCTGCTTAACCGCCGATTGCCAACATGACAAATGCTTTTCACCTTTCACCCAATTCTCGGTCCGCTGGCGACTGAATTCCTTCAATCGGAAGCCGGTCGATCTGCCCACTAGGCGGCCACAACTCCATCAATATAACTCGATCTAGGGCAAATACGTACACTTGGAATCTCGAGACAAAAAAAATATATCCAATTCCGGGTGGAGATAAATCTGAGTAATGATCAAATTATCCAGTAAATAGGGGTCTCGGAATTCAGTTATCTATATGCTATTGGGAACAGTCGCTATGCTGCGTACAAACACGTACATCACGGTATCCATGTGTCGATCAGGTACTTAAATCATTCAAAAGCAAAGCGTAACGAGACATAACTGAAGAGAATTCACTTACGTATTCGGAGAACCATTGCAATTGCCGCTTAGTTTAAACAACTTGTTCTTGGGATTCAAGATGTGAAGACGAAAATAGCAAAACCCTTGCGACAAGAGTCATATTATCTTTTCTAGTGCCGTATTCACTGATTAAAAAGGGTGACATGGTAAAGCTTACGGCCGAGTTTTAGCATAGGGTGTAGCAATTTCCATTCCTAACTCAAAGTTCTTTCATAAATTACTTGAAGCCATTAGCACAAGGTATGTTAGATGGACAATATCTTTCATTTCGCCATGAGTTCACAGTCCTACGATGACCAAGCGATTAAGATTGCGCAATGAAGCGGATTTCAAGTTAAGGTCGTCATTAAAAGGTTTCTCGTATTCACACAAACGATTAATAAGGACTAATGCTACTCTAGAAATAAAATACGAACAAAAAAAAGTTGTTTATTTTCCAAGACCAGTGAACTGTCAATCAAAACTACCATTTATTAAAAATAAAATATCAGTCGAGGTAGGTTTTAAATTGTCACAGACACTACTCACTTTTGCAATTAAAAGCCCCACTTAACAAGTTACTAAACACCATAACACGAACATTTTAATAGACCATTCTTCAATTCCACATACTTCCTTCCTACCTCCGTTAGTTCAACCTGCATACTCTCTTTCCACCTTCTACCAACTTCCACCTCCTCCAACAAGCATTCTTCCCTCTATATATATCACAGTCTTTATCGCCACTCAGTATGGCATACATCGACTTTTTTGCCTTCTTAGCATTCATCCCAAAAAATCTGTATACTTATATACACGCACACACCCGCATACACACTCATCTTCCTCGAGTCCCTTCCTACCTTATACGAGTTCCCTCTGTCCGCAAAAGGAACTTGCATATTACAGGGCAGGGATTACGTGTGAGTGTCCTTTGTCCTATATTTGTATTGGCCAACGTCATCTCGCTCCTCCGTTTGATTCATTATTCACACCCATGAAATTTCCGTAGGATAAATAAATAAATATATATAAACCATATGAAAGGAAAACAAATGAGGAAGTACTGGATATGGTGGGTGAGGAGAGGGGTTTGTTGAGAGAAATCCTATGGAGGCAGGAAAAATGGATGAAAGGCATATTGAGCGGTAGTGGGATGTTAATGAGGGTAATAGAGGGGAGAATCTTGGGAAAGCGAGGATAGGGCAGGAACAGGATAGGGATGTCGGACGGGATGAAGGGAGGAAAGAAGTACACAGAGATGAAGAGGGACCTGATGTAGAGTAGGTTGCTGGATTGGGTTTTGTTTGGAGTTAAAAAATGTTTATTTGATAGTTGTGTCCATCTGAAAACCTACCTTAACCGGTAGAATACCTAATAATAATATAAACCATAAACACAGTAATCGACCCAAAGGTCGGTTAGGGTAGGTTATGGTATAGTTTACCCAGTACTAAGCCCCCTTACGGGACGTGTGTAATTCACATATCAGGTCAATGTGGGGGGTCAGTTCCTTTCCCAGAGCAGATTATGGTTTCCCAGGAAGTATATATGTATGTATATATATATATATATATATATATATATAATTATTATAAGGTAATCTACCGGTTAAGGTAGGTTTTTGGATGGACATATAGTAACTATCAAATAAATATTTTGTGACTCCTAACAAAACACAATCCAGCAACCTAATCTACATCAGGGTCCCTCTTCATCTCTGTGTACTTCCTTCCTCCCTTCATCCCGTCCAACATCCCTATCCTGTTCCTGCCCTTTCCTCGTTTGCCTAACATTCTCCCCTCTATTACCTTCTTCAAATTCCCACTGCTGCTCAATACGCCCTTCATCCATTTTACTATTCAACTGTAATACTTTTAAATCAATTTTAATTTGATACACACACAGACAATGAAAAGGAAATCAAGGTTTCTATGTGGTCTTGCGTAGTCGAGTTTGTTCTGCCTACCCGCTCATAGCGTTAACCTTTCGGATATCCTCGCACGGACAAAAATTAGGTTGAGGTTCGCTAAGCAGTAGGCATGTTCATCAGGCCTCATGTTCAGAGAAAAACCGAGATTATGTTCATTAAAAGCAAAATATTCCGCGACGGCTTTCAAATGTAAATTACGCCGTGAATTTAATCTTTCAGCTCACGCGGACTCCGTGGGTGATATGTTTATAATGGCAATACATTCCCCACGAGGTGTTTTACGGCAATAGCGCAAGCAGTGTAAGTGCTGGGGCACCACTTACAAAACTCCCTACCTCCCCCCCCTCCCCCTCTCCAAGGACGAGAGTAATATCTCCGAGAGGGATCGCGCCTTTCAAAGCAGCACAACCCAAAGGCCGACCTCCCTCGGCCGGGTGAGTTTAAAGACTACCATGTTTGGTGGGCGCCACAGCACCAGTCACCGTGATGCTCTTTCGTTACGACCCAACGGGATGGAGGTGTGAAATACTCCCACATCCGCGCATTGTAGCACCTAATTCCATAACTGCGAACGACATATTCTGTATTCCACGGGCAGGTTACAAAGTAACGCGAAGTCTTGGCATTCCCCGCCTAAGAATGGTGAACTCCTCTGAATGCTGTCGGAAGCCTCGCGTTTTTCATTCGCCGAAATATTACCGTCATAGACAGTAATTCTACCGGGTTATGGTATTTTTTTCCAAGAACAGAGACATTACGAACTTCTTAGCCTCTTCGGAACGATTCAAGAAATATCATAATCAACTTATATAGTATTTCTTCAACAAGATCCATCCTCAAGACTTTTTAATGGAAACTTACGATCAGCAAATTAAACTCAAGTTTTTTGAGATTTTTTTATCAAACAAAAGTTGATTACTTTAATTCAATATGAGAAAGAAACCACGCTATGGATGCAGTTGAAAATTTGACAGCAGCCTGGTGAGAAATGAGGTTTACTAAAAGCAAATATATTCCGATGCTACGAACGCCATGACTTGAATTTTCAAAGGTATCATTGAACGATTCATGTATCAAATGTTACAAGCATTCCGGTAATAATTTATAATCAAGCAGTCAAGCACACACAGTTAATTACGACGGAGAACCTTCTGCAAATGTTTCTTATTGTGACAGCAATAACAAAATTGTTCATTGAGAAATGAAAAAGTATGAAGAGAACATGATTTCTCGCTACTAATCAAAATATTATTTCAGTAACCACTAAAAATATGAATTTTTCGGCCTCTTTCTAACGCCTTCTTCAGATCCGACCTGAAGAATGCCTAGGAGGAAGCGCGAAAGTTAAAAACTATCTGAAATGCGAGTGTTCTTTTAAGTGTTTTCTATGTATACATTTTCTGTTTCCTATTTTTACTTCCAATTTGTTATTTTTTCTCGTGATTGAGTATGTATATATCCATATCCGTACAAGAAAAGTCTGACAAATGGTGTCGTCTATTGTTTGTAGGTGATCTTTCCGATAAAATCTTGCCAAAAATTACCGACATAACCTAAAAATTCTTCGAAAATTCACATTTTTTGCGATTGGAGACCCTTGGGGCCACCTAGGGAGCTTAAAATTTGGCCAAAGATGTTTCTAAATATTTACTTTCGAGTGCCCAATCCCAAATAAGAATCCAGCAGAGTGCAGATTTTACCATCTTATCCCGCTATGGCCTTAGTTTTTCTCATAATGAAGAACTTCCACTACAACTTGCCTGAATGTGTTGAATATATATGTGTAACTTATGGAAAGTCTCACGGATGTGAATTATAATGTACACCAAGATAAAATAGGCGAACAAATAATAAATATACATAATTCAACCAAAGGAGCGAAATGGCACCAGCCAACAAAAATATAGAAACACAAAAAAAGACACAAATGCTCCGAAATTTTGGGTGGCAAGACCACCTTCCTTTGCAGAGAGAAGAAACTGAGGTGCTGCGCGTGTATACGCGTACGTCTATTATTTATTAGGTAATCTACCGGTTAAGGTAGGTTTTTGGATGGACACAACTATCAAATAAATATTTTGTAGCTCCAAACAAAATCCAATCCAGCAACCTAATCTACATCAGGTCCCACTTCATCTCTGTATACTTCTTTCCTCCCTTCGTATATATATATATATATCCCTCCCCATGGAGTACAACCTTTACGTCGTGGAGGGGATTTTGTGCATTCTGATGACATCTATAGCTTTACTGGCCGATGCCTTGAAATTTGCTCCTGTTAGGGTCTACGCATATATTTAAAAAAAACCATAAACACAGTAATCAACCCGAAAGTCGGTTTGGTTGGTGATGGTAGAGTTCACTCAGTACTAAGCCCGACGGCGTGTGAATATTCACACATCAGGGTAGTGGGGCCAGTTCCTTTCCCTGTGCCGGCTATGGTTTCCCAGGAAGATCTGGTACCCGAACAACCACATAGCTTGGGTGGAGCTGCAGGTGCCCAGAGTGCCTTGCCCGGGACCCTCCGGTCAGTAGTCCAACGCTCTACCCACTAGACCATCGCGACCCGCTATTTTTTATATATATTTATATATATATAAATATATATTTCTATAAAATTAGGTAATCTACCGGTTAAGGTGGGTTTTTGGATGGACACAACTATCAAATAAACATTTTGTAACTCCAAACGAAACCCAATCCAGCACCCTAATCTACATATGTGTACATAAATAAAATATGTATACGTATGTTCGTGTGTGTGTGTACATACATACATACATAAAAAACACACACATATGCACACACCACATATATATCTGTACATATCCTGCGTCTACTTCACTTTTTTTTACCTGCCCGCTTCGGATTTCTCCCAAAAACCGTCCCTCCTCCCTCGTTTTGCCTAGGACTCATCATCATCATCTCTTTTCCTTCCCGTGCAGTTTACTCTTTCCCGTTTTCTCCACACCCACATTTTAGAAGCCCGGGAGAGCAGAAAAGCGTAGACAGTCTGAGGATTACCTGGGAATGTCCGGTGAAGGTTGGGACGAAAGAGGGGCATTTCGAGCAGAGGGAAACGAGTTAAGAAGCATGTGTATGAAAAAAAAATATTCAAAGAGAAACACATCAGCCTCAAGGTTATGGAATCAATAAATGCATACTGAACGTTTCTTTAAAAAAAATGACGATGGGAATAGCAGAGAAATAAGATAACTATCGATGAATTGTGGAGCTGAATGAGATAATAGATGAAGGATCATTGAATAAACATGAATGAAGATGTATGGGGAAAGGAAGGAGTCCCACCTAGAGGAAGGTGAAGAGGAAAGGCATTTGAAGCCGTAAAAAAAAGGAAGGGAATAGTCATCGGGTCTATCGCACTGGATTGAGTGTTTATGAAGGACACAACGAAATAGTGGGAAATGGAATAAAAATTGAAATGCATAAAAACATATGTAGGAAATTCAAGAAGAGAACCTATAAGATGGCAAAGATACAAGTAATAATGTACTTTCAATCTTAAATAAATAAATAATTATATTTTCGTAGATGTTTCTAGCTCTAACATTGTCTATAAAATGGTTTAACTGTCATAATAGATCCAAATATGTGTAAATATTGCACATAATTATTTTCAAAAAAATTGGCAAAAACACATCCGAACGCTTGACATTGAAAACTGAACGTTGTAAACGTAAGTAAAATTATCGAAAAGAAAAACTTATCGCCATTGCATCAATTTGAACGTGAGCATCTCGTGAACAGGAAAAAAATTAATTAGCATGTGTTTAATGGGAAAACTTTTACGAGTAGACTGAAAACTAATTATATTCATAGTAACCTGATACTTACTGAAATTAATTAAGTAATTCCCCTCGTAAGATACCCGCATTCACCACAAATTCGAACGCAGGAGCCCGAAAAAATTAAATTAACTTTGAGTGATAGGTTTTGAATGAAGAGGTCAAGCGTAACAATTCTTGCATGAAGTACATATGTACACACGTATTTGCACGGGTTTTGAATACGAGCTCATAAATTCAATTGTATGTATGGATTAATATTTTTGCATGTAAGGCTGGTGTCCTAATACCCCCCACCACACGTCCTTGAGACGGCTTCCATGGCATTGCGTAGATGTACTTCATGTCGCGGTCTCACCTAACAACAGTCGCAGGTAGAATTATTCCATCAATAGAGGCGTTAAACTTTTACGATTCACATCTGGAAATTCAAATTGTGTACGTAAACTCTATAGAGTTCCCAGTGTTTCCAAAAGTCAAGCCTTCCAATGACAATGAGAAGCTATCTATTCGGTCATGGCTATTCTATCACCTTTCTTTTCCTTCACTAAACAAACTGTTTTTCCCAGTCGCCTTTTTGATCCCGAAATCGAATCTAGGACATTTTGTCCCATTCCCCTGGAGAGTGGGGATGGAAAGGGAGGTCACTGCTACTGCGTCACACCCGCATGCTCTCACGCAAACCATCAACAACCTGTGTGTCATTGGCTCATCATTGGGCAATAAGTGCCGCAATCCACACTAGCACAATGTTAGGAACCGCGCAGAGAGGTAGTAGGTGTCATTAACGTACCCCATTAGGTGGGATATTCGGTTGGAATAGGATATTCAGGGAATGGAAGGAAAGAAACCCGACGTCGACAGCAGCAGGGAGTTTTGTAAGTGGTGCCCCAGCACTTACACTGCTTGCGCTATTGCCGTAATACACCTCGTGGGGAATGTATTGCCATTATAAACATATCACCCACGGAGTCCACGTGAGCTGAAAGAATAAATTCACGGCGTAATTAACATTTGAAAGCCGTCGCGGAATATTTTGCTTTTAATGAACATAGTCTTGGTTTTTCTCTGAACATGAGGCCTGATGAACATGCCTACTGCTTAGCGAACCTCAACCTAATTTTTGTCCGTGCGAGGATATCCGACAACCACAAGGGCCACACAATTTAACGCCCCGTCCGACGGACGGCGTTATCAACTTCAAGTGTTCTCTCCACATTGGTAATCCAAGTTGGGATCGGGATACCACTGAAACATTCTGCTAATACTTCTGGGATTCGAACCCGGGAGCCCCCTTTAGGGATGAGAAACCAGTACACTGGTCACCGCACATCATCCCAACCCACAAATACCAGGTATAGTCTAATATAAACCTTGACAATTATATATATATATATATCTTTAAACTTGTTATTTTTTGAATGAGAAGGGGAATCTCAGATATATTATTTTCATGTGTACTCTTCATGGAGATTATTAGAAATATTCCAGGAATTTGAAAGGTCACGATAATTCTAGAAATTCCATGGGATTAACTGGTCCTAAAAGCCAGTGGTGTCAATACTTGGTGTGCCTGGCCTGATCAATGGGAGTCTCTTTAAGAATAGTAATACTGTTTAGGAACTGCCTAGTCCTCACGTGTAAACTTGTTGGAGTGTCAGAAATGAATCACCAACATTCATTCATTGATAAATTTCAATGTTCCTCCCCTTAACTACTCAGCAAACGAATGAAAGAATGATGTTTCTCTGTTGCAAATGCAGCTGCAATCTTCACACTAATGTTGCGCCATATAGTTGCTTTCTGACATCACATTACTGTGGGACACTCATAAAAAAAATATGGTTATCACTATTGGTGACTTAGGTAGATCAGACCACAAAGATAAAATAAGGGGGATAGATTCCAATGCAGATAGGTTCAAATAACCATTCTTCCCCAGAACAATCAGACAAATTATAATAGTAAGAATCCTAAGTCCATTTATAAATTTTAAAAACATTTCAGTTACACGTCGGAACAAAGTCAAAGATTGTGCATGTGCATGTTTGTTGGTAGTTTGTGTGTTTGCATGTGTGTGTGGGGTGAAAGGGGTTTTGCATGAATGTATACCATGCTTGGTTTGTGGACTGTTTAAATTTGTGGCTTCTGCATGCGGTTTTTTTCTAAATTTCGGGTGGTACCCTAACACCCCCCGCCACATGCCCATGCGGCGGCTTGCGAGGTATTGAGTAGATGTGGATGTAGATGTATTGGTAACTAACAGGACAGTGGAACACCATGTTGACATTTCAGTGCACTTTCAAGGATTTCCCTTGATTCTCGTAATTTAGAAGTTGTATAATCCAAGTGATTAAAGAAGCAGAGGCGACATTATGAATACCTTTCCCTCTTTTTACCAGTGCATTGTGGGTTTATAACTATTCCCTTTACGTCAGCCTCAGGGTCCGTACGATTCGTAGGCATCCAGTAGTTTTTTTTAGCATTGCTCATTCAATCTTCGTGATTCGAGTGACTCTCAAACCCGACGCTTTCCAGAAATTAGATTTATGCGATGATTTCCGTTCGTCCGTAACGATCTCTCACGAAACGCGGCGCGCGCTTTCCTCGGCAAAACAAAAACGAAACGGCACGGCGCAAGTAATATTAGCACGAGGAGCAAAAACAAATTCCGTGACGACATTTCACAACTCGTTGACTCCCAACGCCGTCCCGAAGTGTTCCCAACGGGTCGAACGCGAAGAGAAATTAAGCACCAAAGAGGTGCACGAGATCGTGACGCCCCGACCACCTCGCCTTCGCAGCCGTTTCTGAGACGCAAGCACGCTGCATCAATTCACCACGCCCGATTATGATGCCGGATTTAAAAGGCCAAAAATTATGAAACGAAGAGAAGAATCTCTCTGATGGGGTTTAGTTAGGAATTGCCAGGAGATTAGATTGAACGTGACGAGTGATTTGGGAAGAATCACGTTGGATGCCTCATTTCATTCACGAAGAGAACAGGCAACAAGACTTTTAGAACGGCGCTGGGCACCTTTTGTATCATGCAGTATCATCACAAAATAAATCCTCACCCTTAGATTTTAAATTCAGAAAACCAAAAGTTAAGATCGAGATATTCGTTGTTACATGACGTAGAGGGGCATGAGTGCGTGTAATTGATTATACGTGTGTTCATCCATTAGTGGAAACTTGTGCATCAATGGGTGGAGCCCTAAAAAGCCACACATCCTAACGGTTTGTCGGGTATTGTGTAGATTTGGATGGGAACAGATCCATTGGTCCTCTATTCGAGGGGTTTATCAACCGATTTCTGTGTATATATAAATAAATACAAACACACACAGATATATACATATAAATATATACACACACGTATATATGTGTGTATATATATATACATATACGTGTGTGTGAATATAATCTGTTGAACGCTTCAGAGGAAATGGAAAGCATAAACTTTCTGAAATGTGAGTGTACTTTTACATGTTATCTTGTTTAATTTTGTTCTATTTTTGTAACATTTGAACAGCACAATAGAACACAAAATAAAATAGATCACGCTTAAAAGGAGACTCAAATTGTAGATTGTTTGGGCCTTCTCTGAGACTTTCTTCAGGTCAGGCTCCTTTTACGTGTTATCTATTTTATTTTGTATTCTATTGTGTCGTCCAACTGTTAAAAAAAAAAAATATATATATATATATATACACACACACACACAAATATAATATTTCGAAGTTAGTTTTCTCCTCACTCAGAATCATGCTCATTGTTCGAGAAGCTCATTATTCATGTTTGATACGTAGTTAGAGAACCTTGTGCAAAAAATCTAGAAAATCATTTACGTATCTTTAGAATTCTTCTGGTATTCTCCGCGGTCAATTCACCCCTAGCGTGAATTTAATTTTGAATTTGTTGTCAAATTAAGATGGACAGAAGATGCATTGTTTCATATTATCCAAAAGTCATAAAAAATATGAAATAGAACGTTTTTCTTATTTCATAGCGAACGCATAACGAGCAAAATGCAATCATTAAAATTAAACTATTAAGTAATCAGGGGAAGTCATTACAAAACCATTACTTGAGCAAGAAAAATACCGGATAGGAAGGAGCCGAGCAATAACGAATGTGTGCATACTTTTTATATGGAAAGGCGCTTGTGGGAAGAATCCCACCCACGGAAAGGTGAAATTAAAAAAAAATGAGAAAGTCAAATTGAGATGTCCCTTGGGAATGAAATTGCATCAGCATGAATACGGGTTATGCAGAGGAAATATTATGAGAGAACTCAAAGGATGAAAAGCGAAAATGATAAGTAAAGACAAGCGAAACGGGAAGTAGTCGTTGGTCGTGCCAAAATTAAACGTTCCCGTTCTTCATTTTGCAGCAGAGCCATTGTTATATCATTCATTATTGGATGAAAACCAATTGATGATCAAAATTTTCCTCAAGTGTTGCCGTCGTCCAAAACTTGTTTTCAAGACACTCTCAATTGTTGGGGCATAACTATTCAGCCAAACGTTGGTTGGTACTGATGGGAGAGGATCGAGCTCTCGCCATGCTAAGTAATTCCCGTAATTTGTTTAAGATATATAAAAATCAGGGAACGGGTCCGTTGCATTTCACTGTCTTCAGGATTAGACCACAGAAAACTCTACAGAACTGAAGATGAAAACTATTACTGACCCTGGAATTATTAGGCGCAAATAGTAGAATTCCTCCATTACGAAATCGGTAAAGATAGAAGAAAATAAGAGTTCACTCCGATTGAAACGCGAATGTAATAGGTTTTTTGTATTGAGTTTTCTTAATGATATCTTATAAGAAGTATTCCGCATTAGAGAGACAATCCAGATTCTTATTTAATCCACTCCAAGAAAGAGAGAAATAACTTACTGATTTTTTTTGCTGATTCAGTAATAACTCAATCTGGACAGAGGGTGGTAGACTACCCTACCGATTGCCCCCGGGGTCCAGACTGATATATAATCAAACTCGGTTATAATGAGATGCGAGGGACCGGAGACTATCGCTCCATACAGCCGTTATTCTTAATATCCATTACATGTAGGAATACGCTAATGTGGCATTCCATCTATATCTTTTTATCTCTATCTCTCTTTTCCTCACACACACACGCATCGACACACACACAAATGCTCATACACACACACATAAAAATATATATACATATATATATATATATATATATATATATATATATATATATATATATATATATATTTGTGTGTGTGTGAGCATTTTTGTGTGTGTCGATGTTGTGGAAGTACTAACGAGAGCAATATAACTTTTGGACGACACAATAGAACAGAGAATAAAACACATAACACGTAAAAGAACACTCACATTGTAGATTGTTTAAGCTTTCGGTCTACTCCGAGGCCTTCTTCTGAGTCTGACCTGAAGAAGGCCTCGGAGTAGGCCGAAAGCTGAAATAATCTACAATGTGAGTGTTCTTTTACGTGTTATCTGTTTTATTCTCTGTTCTAATGTGTCGTCCAAAAGTTATATTTGTATGAATATATATATATTTATTTATATATGAAAGGTAGGTAGACCGACCTATAGTATATACATATTTTTATGTATGTATATCATGTACATACATATATAGAAAAAAATATATGTATAAATATATATATATATATATATATATACTTGTGTGAGCAAATGTTCAAACAACAAAACAAAACTGTAAACAACAAAAATTTACATAAGTTTAGAATTCCGTTCCGACATCACCGTTGATGGCAAATAAAAATATCTTTTATTTTCATGCTTCGTAATTGCGCTGTAACTAGGAATGCGGACATTGAGAGATATGAAAAGAATGAGGGTTTCTGAGAGGTCGGATTACGGGGCAGTGCAACAACAACAGATCATAGTTCTTAATGTGACAGTTCGGCCTTCAGTTGTTCATTTGAAATCTAAGATTCGCTCGCTCTACCCCGCGAGATTCTTTCATCCAAACCACTGTCATTGTGTCAAGCATGACATCCTGTTCATGAAAATGCATAATTTTCCTCTATATTTTCACTTTCCCATTGCAATCACCGAGGTATCGTTGTAAATGTTCTCTTCGCCAATGAGTTTGGCACTATAGGACGTTCGGGGTTAGTCGGCCAACAATCAAGAAGTCCACATAGTTTGAATGACTGGTCTATTCCATCCCTAGGGAGGCAATACTCATTCGTTGGGGAAGAAGACATTCCCAAACAAGAATCCTTGAAAGGGGAGGGGGTGTGTGTGTTAAGGTGTGGCTGGTTTCCGCTCCTCTATGCAAGATTAGGCGACCTTGTTTAGATAATCTGCTTAAGTATGGCTCTACGAAATGCACTTCTCTTGTTGGGAAGCATTCTAAAACCTGGTCTCGCCCTGGTGAACAAACAATCAAGTCACTGCTCATGGCGTCCCTGGTTTACACGCAACAATATAGCTTGAGCGTTACCCCTCTCCCGAACTCGTTCCTCCCCCTCTCGCGTGACGTAACCGAACGGAATATTACGCGACAGGACTATATACGCACCGTTGCGTCGGGTGATTTGGTCAGGTAGCTGATGGACGAAAATTTCATACTTCTGAGTAAGGAATTATCTCGGGGGGGGGGGGGGGGGCGGGGACATAGAAGGAAACCCCGCTCCCCTTTGCGTATTCGTTCGGCCATGGACGAATGCTTTTGCCCGGAGGTCCGTGGCGGGAATGTTGTGAGTCCTACGGTCCCATCAACCCCCTCACACCCCCGTCCCACGCCCCCTCTGCACCTGGCGGCCTCGTGGACGACGCTACAACAGGTGCGAACACCTCTTCTCCCTCCCAAACTAAGGAGGTCGACAAAAGGGGTTGGATCTTTCTCTTCTGGGGCTTATAGTTAGATAAGGATCGAGTGCTTTTCCACCTTTTTTCCATTCCCCACTTCCAATTCCCCCTCTCCCTTTCCCCTTCGCCACGGACGAATGTTCCGCCAGAAGAAAGAGTTCGCCCGAAACGGTGAGAGAGAGAGAGAGAGAGAGAGGGAGGGAAGGGAGAAAGATGAGTTTGTTTGCTACGGATGTTTCCCGGGGAAACGGTTTCAAACGGAATAAAAATTTCGGAGTACAGAAAAAAAATGTGAATCCAAATTTTTTAATCAGCTGGCGAAAATGGAGTTGTGGGTGGATATCAGGCTTGGTTAACAATGCGGTAATGTGTTTTAAGTTGAACAGTCAATTTTTTCAACACTCCCCCAACTATCAAAATTGATTTCGTTCAAATTATTAACGCAATGCGTTTAACTGTTGGTAAAACAAAAGTATTTTTGTGCGATCATGTACACAACTGAATACGGCCTTCATGGACGGATTGGTAAAGAACTAAAACGATCCCTTGAATGCAAATTTTCTTCTTTAAGCAGCAACGAAATCGACGTACTATGGAAAGAAATTCATGAAACAAAACAAAGTTAACGAATTTCTGTCCGATAAATCAACGTATCGAAAGGTAATTTGGGTATTAAGCGCTTCGATGGAACAGATCGTTTCATGATGTCTATGGATCCAAAAAATGAGTTCAAATCTAAAAAAAAATACGACAGGTATACACAGGCTAAAAATTAATACATCAAGTTAAAAAGTTCATTTTGCGACCCACCCTTAATTTAACTCATAATATTTTTACGTTAATATTTTAGCCTCGCACGCTTATTTTATCAGAAAAAACTGACAGGTTGGCAGTTAAAACATTCCGACTAATTTAGCCTCTATGCTAGAAAAATAAAATTTAATAATGTGCAGCCGAAACTTGAAAGACACGAAACCGAAGAACCATTGTACTTCGGTGAGAATAGGAGGAAAAGAAAACATGGAACACGACAAGGAAGAGAAGAACCAGCTGCATTGGGAATGACTTACTGAAATATTCCACAGTCAATGAAATATCCAATGAAATGAAAGATGGTAGAGAACGGGGAGGTCCAAGAGAAAAATTAATTCAGTCAGTCTAACGTAAAATCTTCGGTATATACAGGGTTCGTCCGGAAAATAAGTGTAATAAGCTCATTGTCTTTTTTAACAAAAGGGGAGTCGTCCAATACGAATTTGTACCTGAACGACAAACTGTAAATGCTGCATTTTACGTCCAAGTGCTCGACAGGCTTCGAAAACGAGTCGCCCGCGTCCGGCCAGCGATCAAAAACATCTGGCGGCTGCATCACGGCAATGCGCCGTCTCACACCGCGCTTGTCGTGTCGGACTTCTTGGCCAAGCACGGCGTGGCAACGCTGCCGCACCCGCCCTACAGCCCGGACTTCGCACCACCGGACTTCTTTCTGTTCCCGAAGATAAAGAGGAGTTTGAAAGGAACGCGATACGGGACTTTGGACGCCGTCAAAGAGGCCGTGACGACGTGTCTTCGAGAGGTTCCCGATGATGCCTTCGCGGGAGCGTTCCAGGAATGGGAACGCCGCTGGAACAAGTGTATCGACTCACAAGGGTCCTATTTTGAGGAATATTAGCTTAAGATATGTAAAAGTGTAATATTTTTTTTTCCTGAGCTCAGTACACTTATTTTCCGGACGAACCCTGTATTCGTCACTCCGCTGTCTCGGAGAAATCATATCGTAATTAATAATTTAAGAATAGAGGAACTGTAGGCAGCATTTTCGTGAATAAGACACGCGTTAGTATTGGTGAAATATTCTGCATACCTCATGAAGAACATAACGTGGAACGGAAAAAGTTGAATGACTTTCAATCAATCAAATCAGATAAGCCTCAACTTAAAAATGCGCACACCGCTTACACGAAACAGCTTATCCTGCGCCATAAGAAGATATTCTTGAGAACAAATAGGCATGAAGAAAGCATTATGGCACTCTGGCATTGGAGGTAGATGCTTAAGACCAAACGAAGAGCGATAAAATGAGAGGTGAAGATTTGTACCAGAGGGAAGAGGAGAACAAGAATGATAGGGGACGTCATAAGGACGGGAAGAACAAGACGATCTGGGCATGCATCTTGAGACATGAACGGAATCCTTAGGAACATGTAATGGAAGGAAAGGCAACGAGATAAAGGTCAAGTGACTTAAATAAAAAATGAGGCCGAGTAAAAAAAAAGTTTTAAGATCAGTCATTAGATCTTTCATGCAAATGGAATTAGACAAAGGAGTGCTCAACCAATCTTTGATTTGAAATACTAATAGTCGTGGAATTATTAATATTTATAATAAAACTAATATAAATCTTATCATCTTAAAAGGACAATAAACCTGCTGCTTATGTGTGCAAGCCAACTTCTTATCATCCTGATTAATTATTTCCTAACTGGATAACGGTTTCGTCTTGAGTCAGAGTATAGTATGATAAGTTACGTTTAATTCCTAATTGATGCATCCATCTTACGAGACGAAAATTTAAGTTTAGGCCGAACGTCAAAGTGGACGGCGTGGTTTGTAAAAACAAAGGTAGGCACCACATTCACCAACAAAACGGAACCAACTCTCAGGTTCTCTAAAAACTCCGGCGTTGGTGAATGCCGACTCACGACGCAAATGTCTTATTTTGGCACATCAGACGGAACCCCTCAATTCCACCCGAATTCTTTCGTTTCTATCCCGAGGAATGACCATTTTGACATGGCATTAAGGACCCTCGCAAATAATCTCTAACACCCAGCCCATCAGTCTCTGCAGAAATTATTAGCCGTGACGGCCACGTAACTGTGGAACGCTCTTCAGGATAATACAGCAAAATAAAACGACCTCTCCCGTCTTATTCAAACGCAAATTATACGTTCTCTTGATGGATGGAATGCTAGACTAATGAAATTCGGTACACAGTGGCATTTTTTCAACGGTAATTCGGAATAATTTCCTTAGTATATAGTTTTATTTTGGTTCATTTATCAAGTTGTTTCGCACCTGCCTCCATGTCGTCGTTATTCGGGCCTTAACTACTGATACAAGTATAATCCTTCACGTCCCTTCCATTTATTTCACCCCTAATTCCTTTTGAGAATTTCTCCACCACTCGCTTGTAATCATGTCTCGATTTATTGACAGTTAATGATCATTTTATTATGAGTACAATAATGTTTTAAATTTGTATGTTAGTGTAATACATGTACGTATATGTATGTATGTCTGATATCAGTCTTCCCTCATTATGCTTACCGGGCGATTTTCCGACAGCTCAGTGGTCAAGCAATACGATGTATCAAAGGTAATCGATGGTAATTGAATTTGAAAGATATATTCGTGTATATTTGGATTGACGTAGATTGGAGGCTTTTGAAATGTGGGTGTGGAGAAGAATGGAGAAGGTGAAATGGACCGAAAGGAAAACAAATGAGGAAGTACTGGAGATGGCGGGTAATGAGAGGGGTTTGTTGAGAGAAATCCTATGGAGGCAGGAAATATGGATGAAAGGCGTATTGAGCGGCAGTGGGATGTTGAAAACTGTAATAGAGGGGAGAATGTTATGCAAGCTAGGAAAGGGTAGGAACAGGATAGGTATGTTGGACGGGATGAAGGGAGGAAAGTAGTACACAGAGATGAAGAGGGACCTGATGTAGATGAGGTTGCTTGATTGGGTTTTGTTTGGAGTTACAAAATATTTATTTGATAGTTGTGTCCATCCAAAAACCTACCTTAACCGGTAGATTACCTAATAAAAAAATTCTTCTATACTATGTCGTGATCATGATGAAATTGATTTCCTCTCCGTTTCTTTTCACATTTTCTTGAAGCATTTTCTCGAGTTCCTCCACTTACGCATTCCTTCAATTCTTCCTCGAACCAGCATCAGGAAAATATGAATACCTGCCTTCATTCATTCATCTGAGTAATAAGCAGGGTGATCCCACTCCCATTTCAATAGATTTCCATCACCAAGTTTTTCCTATTTTTTTCGACAAAAACAGATTTTCCTTCTCAGACATTTCTTCCGAATTTTTGAAATCTGATTTGGTACATTTTTAAATGCCGATCAAAGGTCATCGCCTCACATGGAAGGACTGAAGTCGGTCCGATACGATCTTTTCCATTTTTCCCAGGGATTACCTACGCGTTCGATGGTCTTTCTCTGACAACAAATTTATTTCTTCCCGATTCTCTCATATAACTACACCGACTTTTTTCCCCAATTTTTTTTCGGATTGAGTAAACCACCCTGAATTTAGGGTCACACCTTCAAATAAGACACCCTTGAAGGGAACGCATCTGTCTGGAGATTAACAGAGAAATAAAACAATTTATTTTCAACTATCATACAGTTTTTCACCAAATATGTAGTTCCATTGCATGTACAAAGTCAATTTGGGCCGTTCAGCGAGGACAAAGAGTACAAACGAGTCCATAGTCCAACGACAATCGTGGCGCCATCTATTGTTCGACTGGAAAATTTCAGGAAGTTCAATTGTTTAATAATAATGGTAGAAAGAGATAAAACAAGATGGACAATTGTGCGGACGGACGACTAGGAACCAACGGGAGAAGACATAGAATACTAGATAGGGCAAGCGGAGGAAGTGGTTCAGGATTTCAGAAGAGGTTAAAGAGAGTCCAATAAAGTGAGCGGAAATGATAACGAGAGACAGATGAAAGAGCTATGAAGTGTGGCTACGAAACAAAAGCTAATTCCTGTATCTCAATAAATTGTAGCTTAACTTATTTCTGTGTTTCACTCCGACGTAGCTGTTAAATCAGATATTATTTAATTCCAAACCTGAGTTTCCAACCGCCTTGTTAGGGAAATGCAAATCACTGAGCTCTTCACAGTTAAGTTACGTAGGAAAAAAATTGGCAGACCGTATTTCTTGGAAAATATGAGAGACACAAAACCATGGCTTGATGGCATTAGGCGCGCAAAAAAAATACAACATAGGGTGGGAAGAAGAACGAAATTAACTGGCGAAAATGCTGCCTTAATTGGAAGTAACGACGAAAGGAAAGAAAACTACGTACGTTGCAGTGGGATGCCAACAGGACGTGTATAAAAGTATTGTTGGGAGGCATTATTGCGAGGGGCTTGAAGGGGGGTGGGGGTGGAATGAAGAGATTAAGAGCTGGAGAGGGAGAAGAGTAAGGATGCTGGGACTGCTAGGGGCCATTCTTAAGAGATTGCCGTCTCACGATGACGGTCCAGTCATCAACGCAATTTTTCAACGTGAAAGGTTGGAAACTTCGTGATGGCTATTGTTAAGGGGCGATTTCTAACATTAGCCGTAATGGCCGGAGTCCTTGAAGGCCAGCGTCCACTTTCGCGTTATTCGGGACGGAGGTGGATAATTAGGGGTAGGTGCAACTCCAGGGAGATGAAAAAGATGTAATATGGGAAAAAGAGAGGAAAACCCGGCTTTGAAACCACCACCTACGACTACAGTCTGCCATCCACTGGTATGCGAGACCATGGCGAAGGATCAGAGAGGGAAATTGAGTGCCCAACCGATCGATATGCAAAATAATTCTTACTCACTCGCTCGATTCGAGAGCACATAAGTAGGGAACATACCTTACGACTATTTGAGGTTACAGAATACCATTAAGTTACCATCCAATTATTCTGGTGGTTGGTGAACTGGCAACCCCTGCTACACCCCCTCGAGGAAGCTTGCAGAAAAACACATGTAGATACACTCTTTTCACTTCATTGCTGAGTGAATCGGAAATTCAGTGCGATAGAAATGGGATGAGAATCAATATTAATAAAACAAAGGTTATGCGATTTTCCAGAAAGAAAAAGGCTAAGCTAAATATTAAAATAGGCGGGAAAAAAATAGAGCAGGTAGAGCAGTTTACATATCTCGGAAGCGTTTTGGAGCAAAACGGTCAAAGTGGTAGGGACGTAAGGAGAAGAATTGCGCTAGGCAAGGAGGCTTTCACAAGGAGAAGGATTCTGTGTTCCATTGTGCCATCCAAATGAAATGTATAAACAGAAATATATAATTATATTTGAGCCGTGATAGTCCAGGGGTAAAGCGTTGGACTACTAACCGGAGGGCCCAGGTTCGATTCCCTGGCAAGCCTCTCTGGAAACCTAGGGCAGGGGGCCATTTCCTTTCCCTGTGCCGCCTATGGTTTCCCAGAAAAATCTGATACACGAAAAACCACATAGCTAGGTTACAACTGAAGTTTCCCAGAGGCATGACCCGGGTATCAAACCCGCGCCCACTTCACATCTACATCTACTCAATACCCCGCAAGCTGCCGCAAGGGCGTGTGGCGGGGGGTGTTAGGGCACCACTCGTAAATTAGGGATAAAAGCATTCAGAAGCCACAGATGTTTAGCCCACAAACCAAACATGGCAAACATTCATGCACGAACCCTTTCGCCCCAACCCTTTCACACACATGCGATCTTGTAAGTATCGCCGCCCTCTAATCATTGCATTTCCACGTCCTCGTTCCAAAATCCAAATAAGATCTGCATTTCCTGAATGTTTCCAGTACGCGTGTAATCATTTCGTCTCTCTCAAACGAAGTTTTTCCTATAATAAGTATGACTCTTCTAGAAATTTCCTCTTCGTTCACTTTATGGAAACATGCGGCTCTTCCCTGTTAACTCGTTAAAAATTATGAATGTTCAAGTCGTGAATGGATTGAAACAAAGGAGAGGTACTACAGACGTCATTTCGGGGAGGTATTCACCCCTCCCACCCTTGGGATCGCAAATTACCCCCGAGGAACAGCCGCATACAATTGGAGGGACCGTAACAATTCGCACATGCTTATTTAGATCACGGCAAGGGGGAGGGGGGAAGAGGCGAAATATGAGAACAAGGGTGAAGGCGGAGATAAATGTTTCATGCTCACGGCCCGAACCGGGAATCCCACCCTCCCCCCGCGACTTCCCTGCTTCCGCCATTCGCTAATTCTCACGTCCCGTCAGGGGGAGAGTGCATCAGGCCGTCCCGCGGGAAGGAAGGGGGATGAGGGGGGGAAAAGAAAGAATGAAAAATACGCTGCCGAGATTACCTTCCCTCCCACAGTTAATTTCTCGAAATTAACGCGGAGACTTCATGCAAGACTCAAGAACTACTAGAACAAAGAAAAATCGTTTGAGTCTACCAGATGCATACACATATCTGGAATTCCTATTGACCATCGTTGTTGATAAAATCGATATAAGCAGTTTGAATCGAGAATCGATGTCGATAATATCGATACATAGAACTTATATCGAGTGATTGGGAGCCTGGGGAGA
This sequence comes from Hetaerina titia, assembly GCA_037158775.1. Taxonomy (NCBI): domain Eukaryota; kingdom Metazoa; phylum Arthropoda; class Insecta; order Odonata; family Calopterygidae; genus Hetaerina; species Hetaerina titia. Next base: position 25,945,252 of record CM073773.1, read on the forward strand.
AATCGCTGATGAAATAATTAGGCAAAATTGAGAGAAAATCCAATAGATTCGACAAGAATTTTTACACTGAGAAGACGAATGTGACAGGTCTTTCTAAGGGTAGGAGCCCCTTGAGATTCGAAGAGAACAAGAGACTTTTAGCAAGGTTCAGACACACGAGTTTAGCTATGACTCAATGGAGATCATTATGGCCTTACACTATTCTACATCTACATCTACATAAACACCCTGCGAGCCACCAAAAAAGGTGTGTGGCAGGGGGTAATATTTGGTAGGATTAGAACACAGAAATAAGATAAAGGAGATTGACTCAATTAAAAATGGATAAAAATATTCGTTTTTTCCCTCGACAAACATGAATCATAATAGCAAGAAATCAAAGTCTATGTTTTTACAATTGGGAACCAGATTAAACGCTAATTAGAGATGCAGTGCATTCGGAGGTGGGAAGGGGTTCCTGGGGTATAATAGTCGAGCCGTTTCGAGTAGATTGTGTACGTACTTTCATGCTTGTAAGTTAAAATTAGTTTTACATGAATATACGTATTCCCCTGTGTGGGCGATCAGTAATATATTTTTGTTTTTGCATGTAGTTCCATTCTATTTTACGAGTGATACCTAAGCACCCCCCTACACGCGTCCTTGCGGATACTTTCGGGGGTAATGTGTAAGTGTAGATCCGTCTAAAGGTCGATGTAGACATTGCTTAAATCAGTAATGATTACAGTTACTTAAAAAAGTCGCATCCTTTTAAAAGGTAATTAGTGGACTAATCGAACAAATAAATTGTCATAGCGGTAACTCCGTTGAAAATACTTTTATTTGCGTACGTTTCGAGCGTTTCGATTCATACAATGCTATGCGAAGTTTACGTCTGTTTTTACATGACATGTAAACTGAATTTATTTGGCCGAATGTCAGTCGTCGATTATCGTTTTCAGACCAATGGTCTAATGTATTTTGTGAAGTGTGGTACGCGTATCATTGGAGGTGAGAGCCATCTCACGGGACTCTACATACTCTGTTTATCATCGTGCCTCTGTGAACAAGCTTCTGAGAAATAAGCTCCAATTTAAACTTTTCATTGAGCTTTTCTCTAAATCTTTAATTAAGATCCTGGTCATCAACATAAATTTAGAGTATGTGTAAATGACAGAATGAATCATGATTGTTAGATTTTAATGAATTTTCACTACATTTTTTTACAATACTTCAGAAAAAAACACTTAGTCTGTTACAAATTTATCTATTTCTTAAGAGGAACGGGATAAAGGGTATGGATTATTTCATCATAAGTAACTATTATATTGATGGGATCACTTTTATTTGTTTTTGCATTAATCCGAAAACAGTACTTCGACCTTTTACATCGGACTTTGACCATTGTCAATTACACACACCCAAGCCCTATGTGGAGGAAAAACCACTAAGGAAGTAATCGAACCCGCGATCTATGGGTTGGCAGACGAGGACGTTACCCTGCCGCCACCGGGATCGGCATTATTTACACTATATTTAAAATGAATTGGCAAGTTTGTAGATGATTGAAAAATCTCTAGTTTCAGGCGTGATATGGGGAAATTGGAGTAATTTAACTGCCAAATATATGATAATTTTCCACCATTGTTACAATACCAACCAGGTGTCAATATACTACATCATTTGCGAACCGAGAGTCGGGCATGTAGACTGTTGTACATCGAAGTCTGGTCGGTAATAAAACAATTTTTTTAATCGAAGAAAAAGTGACACTAACCTAATTGGTTAGTAATATTTAAAAAAAAAATAATCAGATTTTACTCGAGCGAAGGAGAATGGCGATTAATAAAATACATCTTTTAATTTTTTTAATAAATGTATTGATTATCATTACATTAATAAATTTTAATATTCATTAGATAACATTCTGAACCTCCTTCGGCTTAGTCCATTCAGAAATTGAACTGTGTTTGATTTTAATGTAAATAATTCTTAGATTTAAATGAAAGCATTGATCAGGTACCCGAAACCTCATGAAGGATACACAATTAATATTGTTACAAGTTGTGACCTTTTTTGCGCGATTGACTGCAGCTTGGGAAACGCTGGGTCCAACTAGATCCCATTGCTTGTAGCGATAATTGTGTCCCGATCGGTCCGATGTAAGTGGTCGTTCAAGTCTCTATAATTTATTCCCACTCTCTAGTCGAGATCTCGAAATAGGTCTGCGGAGCAGATTTAATTCGACAATGGGAGAGTGGGCGGGAGCTCGCGCGCGACACCGCCGCAACCTGCGGTCTACAAAAATGTCTGAGACTTGTCTTTCGTTTTTTATTACATGATATACACCCTGAATCGCTTGTAGGTACATTGATTGCCCTCTTCGTCCAATTACCGTCTCGATTTCACTCTATCCGACCGCAAGGTCATTAGATTATAAACCAATCGAGTGTTTAGTCACTGGCGGTTAGAACAAAGGCGTTAATAGAACGAGTCGATCTGTTAAAAAAAAACACTGTCGCGGGACGCATTTCTTTTCCTGTCCAATGAATTCAAAGAAAATAAACAATAATAAAGAAAGAAATTCATTGAATTATGTATGTAGGTGACGAACGAGAGATACGATATTTCTATAGGTGTACGTCTCTTGCCGCTCAACTACGGGAGAGTGGCAGAGGGTGCAGAAGCCTATGTGACGTACACTTAATGTGTATATGCAGCAGGAGGAGCCGATTTCTGACTTGGACAAGGTATTAAAAAACCAGCTCTTTTTTTAAGAAATCGACAAAATTATTGGAAATACGACAATGGGACCAACTGGTGCACGAAATCAAATAAATTAACGGATATTTCACGCACGATTTACACCACTAGAAAAACACAAATCGTATGATTTTAACGGAGATGAAGAGGACATGATTTTAACTTCAGTTTGCATAGGTATGGGTCGCGGTGGTCTAGTGGGTAGAGCGTTTGACTGCTGACTAGACCTGGACTGGTCCCGGGTTCGATTCCCGGGCAAGGCACTTTGGGCACCTGAAGCTCCACCCAAGCTAGTTGATTTTTCGGGTACCAGATCTTCCTAGGAAACCATAACGGGCACAGGGAAAGGAACTGGCCCCCCTACCCTGATGTGTGAATTTCACACGTCGTCGGGCTTAGTACATGGGTGAGCTCTACCATCACCTACTAAACCGGCCTTCGGGTTGATTAGTGTGTTTATGGTTTGCATAGGTATAACAGATCATAAGGTGGATTTAATGGAATTAAATCCACCTTAAATCAATAAAAATTCAGGAAAAAACTCATAACGACATAATAAGCATCCCTTCACGAGCGGTAACCTTTAGTTCGTATTTTCGTTATACTGTTACGAATAAACGGTCGATTCCTGGAAGGTAATCTTTTCAACCAAAATAAAAAAAATCCAGCACACCGAATTCGTGCATTAAATTGAGATTTCGCGTCAGAGCGAACGACTCAATTGGACGACCAATTTTGAAAATACGACCTTTTTCGCGGCAGATGTATATTTAATGAATTTCGTCGATGGCCAGTTTTTTTTCCAGAATAGAAATCGAGTTCGAGCGACGCGGGGGTCCCAAATTACGAGGTAGCCTGGACAAAATGGAATGGCGGTCATCAAAGGGTACTCCAATGAATTGAGAAACCGTACGAACCCTTAAGCCTCGGGGTCCCCCATCCCGGACATAAGTTTCAACTCGGAATCTAAGCAGTGCGCTCTATCGACTGCAGATGTTTCTATAAAAGGGGCTTCCTAAGTTACCTCGTGCATAATCGTTTTACCTAAATGTCAGGGTTATTTTAAGTTGGCTCTTATTGGTCTATTCACACTCAAATAAAAATAGATAGGTCCATTTAAATAGGAGAAAATATTCCATGGGAATAAAATACTAGTCAAAATGATATAACGTGATCCTGATACATAATAATCGTTAAATAATAATATTCATAAAAAACTTCACGTGGTCACACCAGAGACCATCTCAGGAGTTAAAGTTATTCAATTAGATTGCATGTATTAGATGCAAACACTAAAGCTTCTCGCTACGAATGCCAATGCAAAATTATGCAAAACTGGCTCTTCCTCCCTCGTTCCTCCCCTATATATAAGTATGGATGTATGCTGTATGGAACTATATATATATATATATATATATATATATATATATATATATATATATATATATATATATATATATATAAGCGGGTCGCGGTGGTCTAGCGGGTAGAGCGTTGGACTGCTGAACAGAGGGTCCCGGGTTCGATTCCCGGGCAAGGCACTTTGGGCACCTGCAGCTCCACCCAAGCTAGTTGATTTTTCGGGTACCAGATCTTCCTGGGAAACCATAACCGGCACAGGCACCCCCTACCCTGATGTGTGACTATTCACACGCCGTCGTGCTTGGTACGTGGGTGAGCTCTACCATCACCTACTAAACCGACCTTCGGGTTGATTACTGTGTTTATGGTTTATATATATATATATATATATATATACATATATATATATAAACCAATATATATATATATATATATATAAACCATAAACACAGTAATCAACCCGAAGGTCGGTTTAGTAGGTGATGGTAGAGCTCACCCACGTACCAAGCCCAATTATCGTCGTACCAAGCATATTATATATATATATATATATATATATATATATATATATATATATATATAATAAATGCACAGAAGAATTATCCACAAGCTTACAAAAATCAGGTTACACCAATCCAAACGAAAAATGGAAGAAATATAGAAGCCAAAATAAACAAAGGAGTAAGACAAGGATGTAACCTCTCGCCAGCAATATTCAACGTATACCTGGAAGATGCAATAAAAGAAACACAAGAATTGGGTATCAAAGGAGTCGAGGTAAATGGAGAATAAATCAACAAGCTCCGGTTTGCACATGACATTGCAGTAGTGGTGGAAACCCGAGAGGACCTGCAAGCAACTGCAAGTGCTATGGATCAAGAGCTGGGGGAATATAATATGAACATCAACGAGAAGAAAACTAAAATCCTTCTGTGCAGAAGAGGGAAGCTGAATGCAGATATCACAATTCGAGGGTTGAAGCTAGAGCAAGTGGAATCCTTCATCTACCTGGGCAGCAGCATAACATGGGATGGAAGAAGTTCGACCGACATCAAGTGAAGAATAGCCCAAGCTGAGAATGCATTCATGAAGAAGAGGCAATTAATATGTTCAAAGAACCTAAGGCTGGAAACAAGGAAGCAATTCATCAAGACTTTCGTGTGGAGCATGGTGCTCTATGGTCCCGAGACTGGGAAAACTGGAAAAGTGGACCAGCAAAGAATAGAAGCCTTTGAAACATGGTGCTGGAGGAGAATACTGAAGATTAAATGGACAAACAAAGTAAGGAACGAGGAAGTACATTGAAGAGCAGAAGAGGATAGGACCATATGGAGAACTGTTATCTATTTTATTTTTGTGTTCTAATGTGCCGTCCAAATGTTGCCTTCGTGAGTACTTCTACATCATCGATATCTATACACACGGACACACTAATATATATTTATGTACATGTACGTATCTCATAGATGATAATTGCCCGAGCATATTGCACGTTCGTAGCGGTCGACGCCTTCCCGCCCAACAGTCGGAACGCGATGAATTGGCATGTGGGGGATTGACAGATGACTTTCACGTCTCGCCTTCTAAGCTTGCATGTATACATTTATTTATTATTTTCCCTTTCGGAATATTAATTCAAATTTCCTCAGTTTAGAGGGCGAGCTAAGTCGATCAGCGTGATGGATGCGCGCATGCATTAGTGGGAGGGAAGGAAACCTCCCCCAAATGATCTTCTTAAATGCCGGAATTTCCCTCCTCCCTCTCCCGCTTAGCCACTTCTCATCCCGCGTTGAAGTCGCGCGACTTTTCAATACTCGCCCGGGACGCTCTCGGGTGATTCGTCGTGACTGAGGATTAATGCTCACTCAAGGACCCCATAATTACCGATCCGGCGAGTATTTCCCTCGCCGTAGTGAAAAGATCGCTCGCTAAAATAGTACGGATTTCGTTCAAGTTCATAGCGGAGAATGAAATAAGTGACGAAAAATCGAGAGGAAACTTGAAATCGATACATAGTGTACGTCATAGTGAGACACGATTGATGCATGGTATGATACATTTAAATGGGTACGTGGTAATACAGGGGGTAGAACGTTGGAATACTGACCGGATGGCGCGGGTTCCATTCCCGGGCACGCCTCTGGGCACCCTCAGCTTAACCCAAGCTGTGTGCTTTTTCGGGATACCATAACCGGCATAGGGAAAGGAACTGTCCCCTTACCCTTATGTTTGAAATTCACACGCCGTATAGGGCTTAGTACTGGGTGAACTCTACCATCACCTACCAAACCGACCTTCGGGTTGATTACTTAGTTGATGGATGCATCTAGTACGACGTATGTATCAAGTAGTACGGATTTATCAAGTACAACGTATCGATCACTTATTATTTAGCATTAATATGTTCCGAGGTAGAAGATAGAGAAAATTCAAACTTCTCTAATTTCAACATTTTGTCAAATTCACAAAGTTACGCCTGAGATAACAAAAATTCGAAGAAGGAATTTCCATCGAAAAATTAAATAAATGCAATTTGAATAAAAATATCTGAATTAATTTCTCATGTGGCTAAGAAAGAGATAAGCTCTTATATCTCTTGCCTGTAAAACCGACCTTACGAGTGACTATCCACTGTAGTTGACGGATGCCAGCAATATTATCTTTCGGTATGCGTTTGAAGCCGAACCTTAGTCGAACGGTGAATAAGTACGATAAGATAGAAAACTTTTTAAGTGTCTTCCCCCAAACTGTTTAGACGGAATAATATCAATATTTACATCATTATACCTTTTAGTATTAAATTTTGAACGACGCTTGAACATTTTAAACACATTTTCGTGGACTACTCAGCACGTCCTCCCAACATATCCGCCCGGAATCCAGACGGAGAGCTTAATTCTCCAGATTCTCCTCACCGTCCATCTTTCCCAACTTGAATCATCTCCCTTCTGTATTACGACCTTATAAACCTCCCCGATTCATCTCTCTCTGTCTCTCTTCGGTCTATCCTTTTCTGCCTTTTTGGACTTCACTAAGAGACTTCCTCATTTCTCCCACTAAGCGTGAACTGCGAGGTCAGTCGTCTTCCTCTCTGTCTTACGTAGTTACTCCCTCCACTCTTCTCAATGCTCACATCACAAGATGCGCTCAATCTTTAACATCCTTGAACATTGCCTTCAAGACGGGGTGTCGGAAACAAACAGCGCGGCACTCAATATCGTAGGGAAGGAAGATGTATCTCCCTATGCACCTGCGACAGTGAATATACAGCATCCTTTAATGTGCATTCCAGTGTTTACGTATATTAATTTAGGTTGTTCTCATAAGCATCTTCCAGGTTTTCGATATTGAAGGGTAGAAAAATTTATCAAATACAGGCACCTTTTTAAAATCAATATCATAGTTGGCTACACCGTGCAGAACACATTAGTTTGCATAGCCACCACTAGAGTGAGCAGCGTTTCCAATGCTTAAGATGGCGCCGTTCAATGAACAAGGATTTCGTGTAATTATCACGTGTCCTTTACTCGCTGGGTTTAACACATCGCTCAAATTAAGTGAGGGAGACATGCAGGAATGATGGTGCTATGGATTTGTGTATAAAATGTGCGTTCGTGGGTGCGTGACAGTTTAATAATATGGAGTATTGACGTTCCAACCATGTTTTACAATATATTACCCAACGTTACCATTTTGAAATGAACATACCACCATCGCTTTAAATATAAGGAGATTTTACTCAGCGCACTTGACGAGGTGTTTATCCTAGATATTTGTATCCTAGGTGAGTGTATCTTAGGTAGGTATCCTAGGTGTTTATCAAATCACACAAACATAGTCAACTTTTAATAAAGTCATGATGAGTCGGGATTTGAATCTGATTTCAATGGACCACGAAATCTCAAAAACGTATTCCAAATGTAGAGTCGATAAAAAATACGTCCATGCGTTGTCCAACCTTTTAATAATAAAAAAGAGCCTAAGTTCACTGAGTATCCGGGAGGCCGCTGCATCGAAAGGATGGACAAGTAGATGGACCCTATATTTTTCAACTACCCCGTTCCCCCCCCTCTCTGCCAGAGCTTCCTCAAGAGAAAAGTTGATATATGCCTTCCACAAGACCAATTCTACTCGCGAATATTTAATCAAAGAATGAATTATCTTTAATGCTTTAATCGGACGACATTCCGTTATATTTTAATGGAAGAAACTGGAATTTAACACCCATCAGGACCACTTCCGCATAAGTAGCGGTAGTTTAAACTGATTTTCTTCCCTCATACTCCCCTCTCTAACCATTTCTACTTCCTGGATCCTTTCCCTCATTTCGTAAACATTATTCATCCCTTAACAGAAATATCCTGAGGTTATATGGGATTTTTATACGTGAAGACATATACTTATGAATGTCCATTATTCTATGCGGGCCACTAGATCCACCCTGAGCAAACCGACGTCTCAATTGAGATGGACGAGCGAACTACTTATTGCGTTGCGCTCGATGGAATTTTATTATTCTCTGAGGCAGAAGCCCTGCTAATCGTTTACTTCCAGGTAACGTGGTGGGGAGGGGAAACCTGAGGACATTGCTTTGGGTTTCTCTGCGATACTGTGTGCCGTCTTCTTGTTTTTTTTTCTTTCAATTATTTCACGAAACAATCCTAAGCGGTATTGGGATTGAGGAGGTTGCAACGAGACGTCAAGAATGTGTAATTTCGACAAAAAACCCCGGATTTTCAGCTACATATGCACTCTATCACATGAATACAATAAAACAGGTTCTTATCGTTTTAGTTTTCATAGAAATATGCATCGAAAACTCATGATTTTATAAATAAACTCATGGCAGTGGAGGTCTGCCGCCGGAAGAATTGTGGATTAATTTTGCAGGAATAAATTTCATTCTCAAGGAAAACTCATATCACGTACGAAATCATGTAAGAGTTGTGATTGTGCAAACATGACAGTACTTCCCGTGTGAATTTCTCAACCAGATATGATGTAAATATACCCTCCTTAAGCATTCTTTAGAGATTCTAATTGGGTGAGTCTGCTCCTTTATTTACAACAGTAAAATATTGGGTAGCAGAGTTCAAACAAGGCCGTACGAGCTATCAAGAAAAGTATTGCATTAGTCGACCAAATGAGGTGACGACTCCAGAAATGGTGAAGAAAATCCACAAAGTGATACTGGATGATCGTCGACTGACAGTGCGCGAGCTAGCAGACATAGTAGGAATTTCAAAACGAAGTACTATGAAGAGGGGAGACTGTTGGGTCAGCTTTGTAGACGAATACTCATATAGAGAGAAAAAACATATATAAGATGGAATGAAGGATGGCATGAAGCATGCAAAGTTGAAAAAGGGTTTTCTGCTGTGCAGGGTACTGGAGTATTGTTGTCGTCATACAAAGGGCCTTGAATTGTAGCAGTATCAACAATAATAGCTTGGATACATAAAAAATATATCTTGACCGGTAGTCTAATCTTAATATTAATAATATTTTCCCTGTCAAACCGAATCAAGATTTGTGATTTGATTTTTCTGGTGACTGGTCAGTCAAAACGATCCACTGGATAAAATAACTTTTGGATTATAGAGAGGTGACTTGACAGAATATATCGACTGATCAACCTTCCGCTATTGTTCTCTCTGACAGTAAACGTATCATTGAGATCTTGAACGGTGATCCCAGGTGCAATGAGGTTGAAAATATTATTTCAATCATGTCCGGAACAAAACTCAGTCCGTATTCGCTTTTGAAAAGCGAGCAACTCGAAAACCAACCCATTTCCTCGGAGGGAGTTCATAAAATTGTTAAATCCCCTTCCATTGTTTTGGAGCGAGTGGCCTTGGGAGGGAGAAAAGGAAGGAAGGTGGTGTTCCACGCGAGAGCACATTTATCAAAAAGCAAAGATCTCACGTTTTACGGTTAGCAACGATATATAGTATCTCTTAATTCCGTCGATACATAAATACGTCGAGCAAAAGGCGCCTTTTAGAGGCACCCCCGCCTTCACATGCGCCACCATCGTGTTTACATTCTCAACTCGACGCCAGGAAAAAGATCAAATGATAACATCTAGAAAAAACAACCTCCAGGAATATTACTGGGTCAATCACAAATCATAGGTTTATGCACACTTTGAAGAGAGATTTTTTTCCAAGCTAGTCAGCAGGTTTACCACGTGCTAACATAACACAAACTGTAGATGGAAACACCCCAGCCCTTTGAAATGGATGACGAGATGAAAGAAGCAGTTGATTGACTGCTTATCCTTACCGGCGGTAGACTTTGACCAATGTTTAAACAAAGGTGGAAACTAAGTAGAAAAATATTAAAAAATTAAGGAATTAAATTTTGAAAAAAAATGTGATGGTTTACTTTTTATAAGAAATCGGACCTTAATTTCCGAATAACCCTCGTACAACTCACATTGAAAATATATAAGGGACAAGCTGAAAAAGCGATGTGATGGGATGTGCATAGGATTATATCAAAGGCCAGGAGTTAGCTGAATAAGGCCAGCAAGAGAGCAAGTATTTTCTATTTCACGCTTTTTTTATGCTTTCAGAATAAGAGAAAGAATTCGCAGTCCTTCGGTATGTATTTAACATTTTTTGAAACCATTTACCTTGAAAAATATTACGATTTGTTTTATTAATATTAACATTTAAGGTTGAGGTGTTACTTATTTTAATTTACAATGAGGTCATTTATAGAATGTGCAATGTTATGCTACATGTTTAGTCCCATTATTTTTAAATTATTGCAAATTGTTTTTTTAAAATTTCAAAATATTTTCTATTTTTTTTACGGTCGTAATTTTTCCAAAATCAATTTTACAAGCTTTTTGGGAAATATGAAGACAAAAAAACAGCGTTTTTTTTCGGAAATCGGTTTGCGTGTGAACTCTTTTGTCAAGAAAAATATTTGCTGGCTTGTTTGGGTACACCAAGAGGTCGAAGGGTTTTGTGCCTCCATCTGCGAGTCTTTTGCCATTCATCTTTTATTCTGCACAACAGAACTACTTTGATTTTTTTTACCATTACACTAGTGCAAAAATATGCGACAGATAATAGTCTGTAATATAGTTAAAAAATCATCAACTGCATTGATTTTCAGTCGAACGGAAAATACTTTCAATGAATGAGAAGAATAATGCGGTCAATGCAAAAACCTGAGACCTGGGGAATGTGCTCTCATTGAATAATGAAAATTTATTCTCCATAGATTCCCACCGTCTACCGAGTCTCATTACATGGAGCGCATAACCAATGAAGCATTGTTAATGGTAAAATGCTAAAATATTTGCTAAATATCCGACGCATGCTTAGCGTTCTCAAAATCTCCAACAGGTTAAATCCTGCTTTATTGCAGTGATGGAGAATTTGCAATAATTAGTCGTAGCCGTTGTCAGGGGAGGCGACCGACAGCTGAGGTCATTCACACCATTAGGGATGGACAGAGAAGGATTAAGGATGGAGAGAAACCCGGCGTCGGCATTAGCCTACTCTTGTCGAAGGGCGCCAAGGGGTTCGCACCTTAACGACCCATGCGAACTCACTCAAATTGCTCTCCAAATAGCACCTCAAGTAGGGATCTTAATACCACTGAAAAATATGTTCCGCCTCCGGGATTCGAACCCGGTCCTTCTGGGTGTAAATCCAGTACGTCAGCCACCGCACCATCCCAATCCTCGGGGAATTTCCGATAATAAGCTTGATCATAAGAAGCAAAATATCCGCGGAGGACGGCGCCAAGAAGTCACCAGGTAGTTGGGAAACATTTAATAACTCAGAAGCCTGATTGTGAGAAAAACGGAGAAGAAAAACTTATTGGAGGAGTGTGTGGCAGGGGAATATCAATTAGGCATTCAATACGAAATGTCGTAGGAAACACGCGAAAAGGTTGGGGGATTACTGATGGCGGGGGATGCTGGTAGGTACAAGGAGCCGCGATAAAAACCAATCTTATGGTTTGGCTCCTGACTGCGTATGATGAATGAAAACCGGATGAGATTTAAGTCGGAGTACGGTGTTGGAGGGGAGGAGAGAAAAGATGAAATTGAGAAGGAATGTATGATTGAACCCAATTAAATTCGACAAATTTATATATTTTATGGGACGTAAAAAGAGTTATGAGCGCGTTTTTCTTGGAATGTCTCCCCGTATGGTAACCGGGTGTGTCAGTTAAAATAGGAGGGGGAATATTTCCAAGATGAACATCGACTGCGAAAACTAAGCTTATTCTCCTCCCACAGCTCCTACGAATGGAGTTCAAATGTTATCGTTACGTAACTCATAAGTACGGCTTTCACAATGCGGGATCACGCACATAATTCGCAGTTTTTCGCCGTTGGGGGAACATTTTCTATGAGGAAAATGGCACCTTATCAAACACCCGAACGGACATTTTTGTGAGCGCAAACTGTATATTTAATTTAAAAAAAAAGAAAAATATTATCTCCGGAAAAACGCCAAAGAATTTAGTAAGACGCGCGTAATTACCACTCCTTTTAATAACTACTCACCACGAGCTAGTTATTTGCAGTTCGCCAAGAGAAATGCTAATTCCTTCTCCATTAGGCCCTCATCAACGTGTGTAAACGTCCTAATCGCACTTACCTTAACTTGATTACGAAAAGTGAAGCAATGATGACAGCCTGTCAACTTTCCATCCCAGCTCTCATTTATCTTTTGATGAGACTCGAGATTGCTGGAATCATTTTAACATTAGGCATCAAAGGACATTCACGTATGTGCCAACTCAATTGTTTTCTCCCAAGAGAGCTACGAATTGTTTTCCCACATTCAGGGGAAATTGTTTTTTTTTTGCTTTGCTCATCAAAATGCGAAATTTCCTGTCAAGAGAGAAATATTCTATTATTAAATTAAGTGACGGCTTAATTTGGGGCTAGGCCATGTGAGTTATTTAGAGAGTTTTCCGACTTTTCTGCCACTGTTTCTGAAAGGTTTTTTTCCTTGATTGTCGACATGTCTGCTTCCGTGCTAGATGGTAGTGAGGTCTATAAGCTAACAAATGAACAAGTAAATTGATCGTGAGAACTCGCATCGATTCTGCTTCACCACGAAAAAAGCATCAAATGGGATGTGTCCCCGGACGTAATTTCTCCAAACTGGCCTGGGCTCTTTTCTTAGGAAGTTAACATAATGATCCACCCGGCGAACATAAAATCTACGTGTACTTAATACCCCGCAAGCCGCCGCAAGGGTGTGTGGCGGGGAGTGTTAGGGTCCCACCCATTATTAAGCAAAAAAACGCCAGCAAAAGCCACAAATTTATAAATTCCACAAATAAAACATGGTATACATTCATGCAAGAACCCTTACAACCCACACACATGTAAACACACAAACTACCAACTAACATACATATGCACCTACAAATGTACCTGGTCTCTTTGCAATTTTTAATTCTGTGCCGACTTGTAAATTAAATGTCTTTAATATTTCTAAATCGACTTCGGATTACTACTATTGTGATTCCTGATTGAATCCTGATTTTATTGGAATCTCTCTCCCGTATTTTATCTTTGTGGTCCAAACTACCTAAGTAGTGTTGGACCAACATAAGCGGAGGATTTTAGTAACATGATCTGTAAATACAGATCTGTAAGATGATCTAAAGAGGAAAATGGAACCACTCAGGAGACGAACTGAATAGCACCAACAAATAGACGTGGAAGTGTGCAAGCGTAACACTCAAAGAGGTCTCAAAACTGAATTATTCTTTTGGGTCAGTGACGTGAACAGTTCAAAGTGAACAGCTCGCTTTGAAAATTATTAATCGGTCCATTTTTTCACGTCTGCTCCGGTAGAGACCTGAGATTGACAAAATTCGAGGCACCCAATGTCTATAAGGCATTATAACGACGTTCACAGGATTCAAATACTACAAGTTTCTGAACGTATGAAACCTGTCTTCAAGTTAATGGAGAGATTTTGTGGGGAGATTTAGCTGATTAACACGCAGGACTGACAAATTCAGCAGCAAAGGGTATTCTATTTGAAAAAGAATGACGATTTAAAAGAACAATATTTAATAGATAAATTATATTACTTTCACCATCGAGTATATGCCACGAGAGGGAAGGATCAATAGACGGGGTAAAAACGAAAGAGAACGAACAAAACAGCCGAATAACGAAAAAAATAGCAAAAAGAGCGGGGAAAAAAATATGAGGCGAAAGAAAAAAATGAGAAGTGCGAACACAAACGACGGGGGAACGAAAAAACAACTGAAGGACGAAAAGAAACCGACAAACGAGCGAAAACACAAGCCTGGTAAAAATAAAAGACAAATGAGTAAACAAGAGACGAACGAAAATAAAAACGGAAGAACGATAAAGCAAATGATAGCAAAGGAGGCGATGAAAGACGTGATCGTACGAAACTAGGGATAACAGAAGAGTGCGAGTTTAGGAGAAGGGGGAAGGAGATGATGATGCTGCAGGAAAAGTAATCCCCTCGAATTCCTCTCATCTCCCCGATGATGGCGATAATATGCGGGCGCATCGCATTGCGTATACATCATGTCCCAACGAGAACGAACGCCGTCAAGAGTCGCTCCCCTTCCATCCACCCATCCCAGTCTCGAACGCCAACCACCAAGTATAGAGTGACTCGAGGATGGTTGGTTGTTTTCCCGCTAGAGTCACTCCTGCCATCAGACACAACCTATTATAAGGCTCCTTGTAACGACTATGGCGGCAAGAAAACTCCCCATCCCCCCACTCCTGCATCTAAGATGCTTCCGTGGAGATAATTATTGCACACGGGGTCCGCTTTCAAAAGGAAGTCGCGGCGCAGCGATGCCCATATCGCATTACTCCCGCGGCTCCGGAGTACATCGTACATATATATATATAACCTCTCCTTATTGCATTATATATATGCATATATATATATATATATATATATATATATATATATATATATATAATTATATAACCTCTCCTAATTACATTACGTGTGAATTTATTTTCTTTTTTTGTGTTTCTGTGTTGTTGTTCGCTACTGCTAACTTCAAAAACATCATTATTCACATCCGTAAGAATTTCACATAAGTTATAGAAATATATATATATATATATATATATATATATATATATATATATATATATATAAGCCAAGATGCGACCACGATCCTTCTTAGGACAGCCATCTTGATGTAAAGGGCCTGGAGGGGTAATTCGAATCCTTCTAAAGATCCGATGCTATCGTATCCTAGTCGCAGGTGCGTTGACGCTGAGGGAAAACAAAAAGCCACGAAAGGAGTGACCCCGACTGAAGAAGAGAGAGAATACGTCACGTGGTCATTGCTGAGTGGATTTCAGACGACTTCGGCGCAAGAAATGGAAGATGAATATGCAATTCCCGCTATGATCTAAACGTTAAAAGACTCTCACCACAACCACCAGATAGAGATACGCTCTTGAAATAAATTTCGAAATTACAGAAGCACGACAACGACTTCTAAATTTTTTACGACCCATCGAGAAACTACCTATCGATTGCAGAACATAAAATAGACCGACATTTCTGGTGATTTTTAATGAGAGTTTAACTTAAAATGCAGCTTGAAAACAAACCGTTGTCATGGCATATTCCGAAACGGACGACACGACACGACCAGCCATTTCTTTAACTCAATAAAAAAATTAGTTTCCCTAACCCGCAAGGGAATGACCACCACAGTGATTTTCAGTACTGTTAATTTGAAATAAAAATATTTCTATTATTTTCCAAGTGGCAGTATTTGCTATACTATTCATTACAGTTGCCATAACTGCGAATTTCGAAATTCAGATTGCGGCTATTTGCTGTGTTTGTTTCATTCTGTGCAATCACACACCACATCCCAAATTGAATCCAAAATATGGTCAACACGTGTAATTGCATTAAATGCATTCCAAAGGTGTTGTAAAAAAAATAACAGCAAATGTTCGGAAATTAATCTGTGCTATATGTCTCGCTCAAATCGTCAGCCGAAGTGAAAACTCTCCCTTGAGACACTTACTATTTATTTCTTTGTGTCTCAGACCTCTCAGTCCTTTAATAACTCCTTCTCTTGATTCTTAAAAGCAGGAGGTCGTTGGTACAAGCCAAAATAATTTTTCTTACTTAGTTCTCTCAATCGCTAGGATGTTTTGCCTTGGGTAGGAAATACGACGTTGTTAGATTAATTTCACACGAAGTTATTGGATAAATTTCTTACTGCATCCTAAGGTGCAATTATTTGTTAGATTATAGCATATGTACTTACATGCGTATAAAATGAAAGGAGGTAGATATGTACTTGCATGAGAGATGATAGAATGTTTCAATGAATGTATGCACCACTGTTAATTTGGGTTTGCATGCATGTGTTGGTTTTAAATTCGGTTTTTCTTTTTTCCCTTCTTTTGGGTGGTGGCCTAACACCCCCCGCCACACGTCCTTGCGACGGCTTGCGGAGTATTATGTAGCTGTAGATGTACGACATCTCCATGCAACACTATACCAAACGCATTCCGCTGATCAATCTCCAGAAAGACGGATAAAATCTGCGGAAAGAGCACCATAAGAAAATCCCTATCCTGCCGAAGAATTTCTCCAAATATATCTACGAACAATCGTATCCTTTTCTTAATGTGTAATCAAAGATACACAATAATAATTCTCTTGAATGATCAAAACAAGACAAGTTTTATCATTCCATATCATTATTAATTTCTAATTGACCTTTGCCCTAACCCTAACTCAAATCCAATGCCGACCATGCTAAAACCGATTTACAATTAATATCCTCACCTCACGCCGCAGCTTTTAAAATCAGAGAATGCTATGTCACGACCAAAGCGCTCGTCACATTTGAATAAAAAATAATATATACTCGCTAATAAAGCACTAAAGAAAACTCACACAAACACACACATACACAATGGCGGAAAAATTCGTTAAAAATTAACTGTCTAACAGTTGAATCCCAAATGAAGACCGCGTTTCAAGAGTAGCGAACAAGCCTTAAAAGGCTTAATTGTTCACGTTAATGAGATAACTGTTCTGCCTCTCTCGCATTTGTACAGTTAACTCATTCAATTTCGCGGCGCGGATTCAATTCACGCGACATTAGGGCACTCGACGGGGTGGGTGGGTGCGGGGGAGGATGGGGGGGGGGGGGGTGGGAGGGTAGTTTAAAAAAAAAAAAGGAAGTGGATGTGCGGGAGAGGCAACCGCTTTCCCACGTGACCTTCCACATTCGCCACAATTGGCCAATCAACCCCAATTTAAAGGAAGGGTCCTCAATTGACAAATCAGTGGAGGCACATTGAAATTCATGAAGCTGGATTTTTAAAACGATCTTATTTTCATAAAAAAAAAATAGAAAAGTGGCTGTTAATCACAAATTTTGAACATTTTTTTTCAATTTTCCTCCCAAAAAGAGCGAGGACCTTTTGACAATATTTTCTCACGTCTGATAAGAAATTCGGCGCAAAAAAATGCATAAAAAATGAACACTAATACGAAAAAGAAATTTCATTTTTCGTTTATGTTTCGGTACCAACCTTTAATGTCTTAGTTGATGATTTGTCTAGCCATAAACCTACTGCTAGGTATGGCTTTCAGTAAATACTGTATATTAATTTTTTATGATTATTATTATTTTTTTAATTACCAATTAATATTGTTAACGAAATTGTTGGAAAACTTTCTTATTGTTTATATTTCTATGATTCCAATGTGGCAAAACTCGATCGTGTTTTTTTACCTTGATTAATGGGAATTTAATCATTTTCCCAAACTATGAATTACCAATGTTTTTAAAGAGGAAACTTGGGTCGGAGAAACTCTTAGAAAGAGTGAAATTATTCATGTTCAATCATTCTCTGGAGCTTTTTTTTTAGGACAAAAAAAACGAAAAATGTAAAACACAGTTAAAGTGGATTGGTGTAGCAATCACATTTGACGAAGCTAATCTCACGCACAATTAGAGAGATGTCCATTTTGTTTTGCACGTTTCGACACGTGAAAAGAAAACTCTCTGGAATTTTTGTGGAGCTGATGATATTTGTATATCATCAAAATATGTCCTTTTATTACAATATGGTCGCTGGTCCTTCTTCATCTTAACTTAAGTTTTGATTCACGAGCATTATCTGGCCAGTACACTTTATACATTTCTACCACAACGAGACAACCTTTCACAATCGCTATTTATGTCGCCCCGAAAATTTTCTTTGCCGATAAACAGCTTTATTCTTATAGGAACAAAGAGAAATACACAATTTTTTTTAAAGAAACGAAATGTTTGGACTTGAGGGAAGAAGAAATAAAATAATATAAATAGGGAACATGGTTGTGAGAAAACATAAACCGGGGATCGATAGGGCTTGAAACAGATGCCTAAACAGATGAAAGACGGCTGTGAACATGACTTAAACAGAGGAAAGAAATATTTTGCCGCGTGGATTCGTAAAAAGAAGTTTTATGCAATTTTCGAAGGAATATTATAACATCAACGCCACCTGGATATCATCAACGTCGCCATCACCTTTGATTTTCGGTTCAAATAAAAAATACGAAGCGCCAAAAAGGTGTTTTTTTTTAAAACGTACCTTTCCTATGTTAGGTTTTGATATGAATCTGATCTAACCGTCAATTTATGGGTTAAATATCCGTTTTCTACCAGTTAAGGTAAATTTTGCATGGACGCAAGTTGCCAAACGGTAGAGCGACAATTCCCTCGTTTCTACAAACAGGACAAAACCCATTTGATGAATAGAATGGTTTCAGGCGTCACTTTGTGGAAGCGATTCATATCGGAAAAGAAATACTTATTTATTCCACATATATTTTATTAAACATGACCTCGGTTTCGACTTACAAATCTGACCTGATGATGGCTTTGTTACGTCGAAACCGTGGTCGTGTTTAATAAAATACATGAGGTAAAACGTATTTCTTTTCCGATAGACAAAACCCGACACCCAAAACTACAATATTATTGCACCAAAGTCTGACATTCACACTGTTTCCAGTCGAATAACCTTTTATCACAATCATCCAACCAATAGTTGGGATAGAAAATGATCCTGTATTATTAAATGCGTATTATTTTAAACCAATATTGCAGCGTTTCCACCAGATCGGAATTTTAATGAGAGGTCACGCCCCTAAGATGAGAACTAAACACTAAATCTTTCGTTTGAAAGCTGCCAGGAACAAGGCGTCGTGACGTTCCCGCAGAGAGGGGAAAAAAATAAAGAAAATGCTTTCTCGAGGTACAAATTAGTCATCAATATTATTGGGACGAGCCTTGAGCTGGTGGGTGAAAGTACGAGCTTTAAAAAAAAATGACCTCTCCCTTTTGACATTTTAAAAACTGTAAAAAAAGGTCGACCCGCCCATAGAGATTGCTTTCTTTCGCACCTCTCCTCCTCCGCCCTCCCCTTCATTTGCATCGGCTTTCCAGAAAAAAAGGAGAAAAAAAGAACCGTATTCAAATGCGAACTATTCCCTAAAAAAACCACATTGTTTTCTTCACCGAAAAATCTCTTTTTAAGAGTAAATTTTTTTTTACGTTTAAAAAAATTTAAGTAATTGTTCTCAGACGAAAGAAATCATTGAAAAAGTACACTACTCACGAAAATTGATTCTTTTAATCGAGGTGAGCGCCTAAACAACAAGGAAGACTTTAAGATCGAATTCACATTGAAAATGGTGGCGTAACGGAAATTGAACGGTTATTTTGGAAAGGCGGATAAGCGGCGTAAAACGGCCGTGAAAAGAAACGCAACACGTCCAAACGCTCGCGGGGGAAAATGAATGAGATCGCTTCGGAGCAGATAAACTCATTTCTCCACCGCTCTTTAATGAGTATATTCAAGTCAAGTCATGATGGCGTCAAGTTCCGCGGCGAACAGAGCACATAACCTTCACTTGTTTAATCACGAATGAAAGCCGTGCGAATCTGAGAAAAATTTGACACTTAAATTTACGGCGCGTAGAAACTGAGCATGATTCATTTTATTGAGGATTTTTCTGACCTGACGCATTGGGAGTATTAGATGAAAGAAGCCACCTTTGGCATTATTCGCTAAAACCTTCAAGGGAATATAAACGAACTGGATATAGTTTTGGTCGTCGAGTCGCCCTGTTTGGGGTTCCTCGTAACCGCCATTTCTAAGTTTTTCAAATACCCGAATTTCATAGAAAATATTTATAGAAATGTGTGTGTGTATATATAATAAAATATATATATGCGTCTGTGTGTTTATTTTTATATATATATATACATATTCAAACACCAAATCCCACCATTCGGCGAACAAATGTCCATTCACATAGAAATAGAAATAAGGAAAGGGGAAAGGAACACACATAAAGGACGAACACAGGAGAGCAGGGGAAGGCGGAATCAAGCAGACCACTAATGTAAAAATATGTTCATCGACCGGGACTTGAACACCGGATTTCTCCACTTGCCATATGTGTGTGTTATATATATATATATATATATATATATATAACTTAGACAGTAACACACAGCACGAGAACACATAAAAAGAACACTCACAATAATATCCTGATAATTTCGACGGACTCGAGCTCCGTCTTCTTCGGAAGATAAGTTCGAAGAAATCATATATATATATATATATATCTTTTTTATTTATGTATTGTTCGATCGCTCCTGAACGGCGGCCGCGGTTGAAGGAAACACTTCGGTCGGTCGGTCGGAACCTCATTTTTCCCTTCTGGGAAAGATTAGATACGCGCCGACCCTCATGTAAGCAAATAGTATTCGCATTTTTCTTCATTGAGGCCACTGTCAGCCACATGGCGCTGGGGACTGAGCCTGACAAACGAAGAGATAAAATAAGAAACGAAGAAATAATTGAACACAGAAGAAAGAGTTGCAGACGAGAAAAATATGAGCGTGAACAAGGATCAGCTCAGATCAAGCTGAGGTTCAATGTTAACCAAATCGCAAATACTACTCAGGGACAAGGAAGAAAACGGTGAAAACATTCGTGCGCTGTATGTGGAGCTCTATGCATCAGATGCGTGGACAAGTGGAAGAGCGAGCAAGAGAGGAAGAAAAGTATCCGAAACCTGGTGCTGGGAGAAAATATGCCTACATCTACACAAAACCTCACAATCAGCCTAGAGAGAGTGTGGCGGTGGGGGTCATAGGGCATCCTGGAGTGAAGGTCAAACGGGGAAAGATAAAATGAGAAACGAGAGAGCATGCAGAAGAGTGGAGAAGGAAAACACGAAATGAAGAATGATAATGAAAAGGATAACCAGTGGTATTGGGCACACCTTTGCAGACATTTTGGATTTGTTAGGAACGTGTAATAGAAGGGTAGAAATGATCAAAGGTCAAATACGTGGGCTACGTAAAGGAGGAATAATGAATATTATGCGTGTGTTTCGTTTAAACTCATATACTGATATGCAGAGTACATTAAACGTGTGCCTTTTACGTTTGAATACCATTATCTAGGACACGACTAGATTCTGCATACATCTACTCAATGACGAGGCGTTGAAACCCATGTAACGTAGTAAACAGTGTGTTTTACATACATGTAATTGTGTTCCACCAAAAAGCATCTTATAACCGAAAAATTATTACAAATTTCAGTCTCCTTCACTTTATAATGGTGGTCAAATAAGGCCATAATAACCCTTTAAAAATGTAATGTCTTTTGACCTAGAAGGTTCGGTGGGCAAAACAAAAGCTGCTACCGTTATCGATTTCGTCAAACGTACAATTCCAAGACTATTCCTCCTCCCCCACCCCCCCTCTTTCTTGTAACGCCGCTGCAGCTCCCGGAGACATGGTCCAGCCCCCGCCGGCGTGTTCCTCTCTCACACCCACCCCTTTTGCCCTCCTCCCACTCCAGATCCTCAACCAACAATCACCGCGCGTTGCCCGCTCGAGCGTGCATTTCCCGCCGTCATGCGGTCAAAATAACCTGGCCACCGCACTACGGGGAGAAAAGAATCAAGGGTGGGGGGACACAAGAGAGGAAGATCAAATTGGTCAATTTTAAAGCCCACATGTCCACCCCAGCCAGACGACCGTCATATATAAATAAATAAATAAATATATATATATATATATATATATATATTGTCATTCACATGGAAATAGATACAAAGAAAAGAGGATAGAAACATACATAAAGGACGAACACAGGATAGGGGGGAAGGCGGAATTGAGCATATCACAAGTGTACAATTATTTCCTTGACCGGGGACCAACTTGCACCACCTCAGTTCTGTTCCTAATTCCTTTTGAGAAAGGTGGTTGCACCACCGAAAATTCGAGAACTAGTGAGTCCCTCTTTTACTATATATGTTTTAGTTTCTGTGTTTGCTATGACTGTTTAGTGAATTTTATTGTGCACGTTCGTGGCTTTTCCAAGAAAGTGACTATATATATATACATATGAATATGTGTGTGTGTGTGAGTATGGGCAAAAGAAAGAAAAGTATATTCGCACAGTCACTGACTGCACTCCAGACGGAACCAAGATGTCCTCGATGGTTCTTGACACCCTTTCCCGTAACGGGATGCCATTATGTACACAATATATTAAGTAACATCCGAAGGGGATGGGTATGGCCAACTGAAAAGACGTGCCATGTGGGTTGCGAAAAGTATTGACGACAAACAGAAAACCCCCAACATCTTTAGCGGCGGACCGAGATGATCCAAGTCAAATAAATTGCTTTTGTATCTCAAGAAAGGGCCAGTACAAAAACTGAGATACTGGAGGAAATACTGCCACTTTCTACCTATGGCCTTATAAATTAGAAAAAAAAATAAATAAATAAAATTGGTGTGTGAAGATCAATATAAGTTGTATTGGCAGGCTCTAAACCTTTGAAATTGATCATATAATAACAAGAGTTGTATTTTTCACGGGGATTATTACCTATAGGTCGTAACGATGTCAATTTATCATCATCAATTATATTTCATTACAGGAATTCGCATCTGATGACGATGGATCGGCATTGAAACCCGATGAACTCTTAAAAGAATCGAGATGAGGAAAGTTACAATTTTTATTGCTCCGGAGGTTGGGAGCAGGGGGGAAAACTGGTGTCTCCGTGTTTTCATCACCATGCCCCGCTCCGGCCGGGCGATTTTTCTCCCAACGAAAATCTCACATACACGTGTACATAAAATTATGTGTTTAAACATGTACATCACCTTCGTGTTTCTGAAACTTTAACTTTAAAAAAAAAAATATGCGCTCTGGTTCGATTTGGCAACAAATTGTTTACATAAACAGAAATTTTCAACGGTTAAAAATAATTCATTTTTTAACGGAGGGCATAATTTTAAGAACATAAAAAGATGCCTAAAAAACTATTTTTAATATTTAAAGAGATGTGCACATCTTTCGACCTATCTGGCATTGGTAACCTAACAGGAACTAATTTCAAGGATTCGGCCAGCAAAGCTATAGATGCCATCAGAACGTGAGTGTGTGAATGTATATATTTCTGTTTGAAATGGAATCTGTGCGTCGCTCTTCGGCGACGCACTAATATGTAAACATACAGATGTAGAATTATATATATATATATATATATATATATATATATATATATATATATATATATATATATTCATTCACATGAAACTAGATGTAAGGAAAAGGAATAGGAACACATAAACGGAGAGGACGGACACAGGAGAGGTGGAGAAGGCGGAATATATATATATATATATATATATATATATATACAGGTATATATATATATATGTGTGTGTATATATATATATATATTAATATGTAAACCAACGATAATATCTTTGAGATATTGATGACAATTAAAACCTCAAAGAGAGTTACTGTGATGACTAAGGTGACTAAGCAAAGTAAAATTCAAGCCCGAGATGGCGACATAAAATATCGCCAATAGAATGCCAAGATCCTGAGCACACCAAAGTCGAATTATTGGATGCGAATAACCGATCAATAAAAAACCTGAAAGTGGTGCGGGCCATAAAATATGGAGTCGTTTGCCATAAAATGGTTACGATGGGAATGAAATGGAAAAATGCTCACCTCGGTCGACCGGGGATCCAACCATTATAACACTCCTTGCAGCCCTTATCCTATTAATATTTTTGATGAAAGATTCAACTCCTTGCTTCGAAGAATAACTTGATAGCTTCCGTTTCCATAACAATGAAAGAAGTACAAGAGATCTTGACGCGAATAAAAGAAAACCAAGGATATGAGGAGCTAATAAATGAAGAAATAGTATTCTAACAGCCGTTTCATGATTATCTGACGTACCATGAAGAATTGTAATGGGCAACAGAAAATTCTATGATAGTCTGCTCCAATTGGACGAAGAAAGCGAAAGGTGGAGCGTGAAAGACCGGTAGGAAAAGGTCTTGTAAGAAAAGGCGATATAATTTGTAAAGAATGATTGATGATTTCATTAAGTACGTAACTACGCACACACATTCAAACACTAAAATCCGCCATATGGCGAACAAATATACATTCACATGGAAATACATACAAGGAAAAGGGATAGGAACACGGATAAAGGATGAACACGGGAGAGGTAGGGAAGACGGAATCGAGCAGATCACAAGCGCAAAAATATTTCCTTGACCGGGACTTGAGCACCGAATCTTTCGAATTGCCGGACTTTTGCTCTAACCACTTGAGCTATCGAGGAAAAATAATTTACACTGCGATCTGCGAGTCTTTAAAGTAAAAAAAAGTGCCCCTATTCTTTGGTCAAAAGATGGCGTTAGGAAGTTGTTTCACCCACCAAAGGAGAAATACTTAGACAACAAAAGAGGAGAATGGACGGTAGGTAAGCAATCATACAACATCATAAAGGATAGGAACAGTGCGTTTCATTGCACGCATAGCCAGAAGAAGAGACGAGCCACATTGGCCAAATACATATTCAAACAGGAAATACCGCCATATGGCGAATAAATATTCAATCACATGGAAATAGATATGAGGAAAAGGGATAGGAACACAAATAAAGAACGAACAAAGTAGAGGTGGGGAAGACAGCATTGAGCAGATCACAAGCGCAAAAATATTTCCTTGACCGGGAATTTAACACCGGATCTTTCGAATTGCCGGACCTCTGCTCTAATTTGGAGCTGAAATACACACACACACACACACATACATATATATATATATATATATATATATATATATATATATATATATATATATATATATATATATATATATATATATATATATAATACATTTTTATAAATAATAAATATAATACAAATATATTATATATATATAAATAAATAATATATCTTTATATGTATATATATATATATATATATATATATATCAGCTCCAAATACAATAAAAAAACTACCAAATACAGCATTTTAATGGATTCCACTCTTCCGCAAACAAAACAAAACAGCAACAAATTAAAGTGATGCCGGATCACCAATGTCTCCGTCTTCGTCACTACGGCAACAACCATAAGGGGGAGAGAGAGAGGTGATGAGGGAGGCGGAGTTAGTTACTGCAATTCGTTACCCCGAGAACGCTTCGTGCTCCCGTCTCCAGAGAGAGGGGGGGGGAAGGGAAGGATTTGGATGGGGCCGTATATAATGCGGTTTTCGGGAATTGGGGGCGTGGCATCAAACGCAATAATGACGCCTCTCGCACTGGTATAAAGGGAGGGAAGGTTTGTGGTACGTAATACAGATCACACGGCCCCGCGAAACGTGAAGGGTGCCGCACCTCCCATACAATTTCCTTTTCTTCCCTCTCCCCCTTTCTTCTTCTATTTCTTATTCTTACATCTCCTTCCCTTCAGACGGTGATCTTCTACTCCCTTTCCTTTTTCCATCACGCCCGAAGAGGGAAGATGGCAGGGCACAGTGATGATGGAATTCGATTCGGGTCAGGTGCGAAATTCCCCGACCGCCCTTGCGTTGAAGTCGTCCTTTTTTTTAATTCTTTTTAATTTGGTAAGAAAATTGAATCAATGTATGGTTGTACAAAGTCTTCTTAATTCGCCCACACCCCCCGGGTAGTTACCAGGGTCCTGGATGTTTGCCCGTCAATGGTTGAATGAACTCGAAAAAAATACCTTCAGAAATTACTGAGCAAAATCCACCATTGGTATGCGAATCCATTATATTCAATCCTATGAGGAAATTCACCAAGGCAATAAAAACAGAAGCCGCGTAAAATAATAATGACCCAACCCACCGCCAAAGGTCGTGATACTGTCCAACCCAAGCTTCCTCAAGGTAAAAAGAACATGACTTATATACTTTTGGAACGATGAGTTAACATTATATGCCCACATAGCCAATAGATGGCAAAGGAAAAATCTCCAAATAAGTATTTGTTACCGATAAGGAAACTTAAAGAAAGATAACTTGACTTATTTGAATGACGGAGGGGATTTTTTTAAACCATTAACATAAAACATTTATAAAAAAATAGAAATTGAATTAATTTGCAATGTTCTCGGAGAAATAATCATCGGCATATCAACAAAACAAATGCACGTCGTATAAACACGGAAGGTACGCATTCAGTTCATAAAGATAAGTGCTTATAAAGCTGACCTTAGGGGTCAAGGAATGAAATCACTGATGTTTTCGCGCTCAGAAGAACAATGAAATCGCTAAACGAATCACTGTCAATAGCGCATATAGTTAAATTTCTATTTAGATACGTCAAATAACGGTAATAATGAAATATTTCCCTCTTTTGAGTGAATTTCAGTCAAACTCCCAACAGTGTCAATCTTTTATTTGATGTTTTTTACGAATTCTGGCATTGGAATGCAAGAAAACTTTCATCAAACAAGTAATGACGTATAAATGACAGCAAGAAGTACATACGAACATGAAGAGATCACCGATTGAAGAGATAGATTGGAGAGAGAGGCGGAATCATTCTTAGGATTAATGATGTGTGTCATAGATGACGGGCGATTACGCTGAGGAATTAATTCACGATACCAGTGTCTTTTAATGATTCATTTTTCAATTCATACGCGATGGAATGAAAGAGTAGTTATAAATTTACGTGGACGGTTTTAATAAAATGTATCGTGAAGGAGGGAGTGTCAGAAGAAGTGAAACGAATGTGAAAAAACTTAAGGAATGGTTCACGAAGGTATTGTATAAATGTAAATACCAGAGAATAAAATAAGAAGGATAACAGTAACCATCGTAGAACGGAAGGAAACCTGGCAATTACAGTCAGGAATTGTCGCAAGGTGACGTTACAGGTGAGGATCAAGAAACGAAGCCTTACCACCTGGCGCATGTAATGGCGGTTTTGGCGCGAATTTCATTTGTTATTCCCACTCCCCGAATCATTTCCTACTTTAATTTCCATTAATTTCCCAGGAGCATATTGACAAGTTGGTTGCCATCAGCGACGACGGTTGAATTGGCCCATTTTCACCGCAATGTGGTTCTATTGTGAACATCGCATTATTCTCTTATTAGAATTACGTATTAGTAGTTCTAATAAGAGAACTATATATTATCTCTTCGTATTCATTCGATTCACGATGAAACGCCATCGCTCAACGCGCATTAAAGAGGTTATGACGCATATATCTAACCATACATTACGTCCGGGATTTTCAAATTTTTTTAACAGTTCCTTTGAGACATTTACGCATAGTCATTTAAGTCACTGCTGAAATATAGTATAGACACAGATAGGCTTCCTGTCACATAAAACTCAGCAATTGGGCCGTAAACTCAGTGGAATAACATTTGAAAAAATGTATATTGACTTTTTTGTATGCTTGGACGATATTCGCTAAAACCGGTAACTAGTGAAAAAAAATGTTTTACATAAAAATAAATAAACATATATAGTGAACACGTCACCATCTTCGTGTTTGATTGTGATCAAAAACATTACATACAGTTATCTTCATTATGAAGCATTGAGTTATAATGAAACATACATGTTGCCGTAGTTCCCTGTGCCGGTTATGGTTTCCCAGGAAAATCTGGTACCCGAAAAATCACATTGCTTGGGTGGAGCTGCAGGTGGCCAGAGTGCCTTGCCCGGGAATCGAACTGTGTGTTTATGTGTGTGTGCGCGCGCGCGCATGTTTGTCTAGACACATGCACCCATTCTATGTACTTCCGTATGCAAATGGCCGCTCCTGGTCCTGAAACGTTCGTGAATTATGCGTTTATCCTTCTTCTAAATTTACATACTCGTACATAGGTGCCACTTAAAAAAAATGGTTCAAGTGGCCTTTTTTAGGCAAAGAATATCATATCCTCATTTACATTTCGTAGATAACTATATGACCCAAAGATACGAGAAAGGATTTAGATACAGTTAAGTGCATAGAGTCATTCATTAGCGACAATTACCCATAAACAAAATTCCCAGATGCAATTGAGCGTAACTAATTCCATCAATGCGTGTCTGAGCAGTATTTCACTCCAGCAAGTCAGGCGGAGGAACCATTCGATTAGATCCGCGAGCCTATGTACGCTCCGAAAGATCGAAGTCTGCAATCGGGACATGAATCTCCTCATGGATTATATAATCCCGTTGAGTCCAATTAAGTCGTATTGATTTAATTGGATTCACTCACACGCTTCGAAAGGGGCTTGAGCGTGCCATTATAATGAACGCCTGCCATTAAAAAGGCAAGCTGTGACCTCAGTTCGATTGCCGTAAATAACAGGGCAGAGGAAAAATTAATGTCGTCATAAACGCATGTAAGAAACGTATGTCTCGTTATAAGCAATAAAATTCGTTTGACCATCAAGTGCAGTGATTCCGATAATACGGTGCAGACACGTTCTCGATAAAAATTCCAGCCAACCGCGTCCAGTCCAGTGGTCAACAGAAGAGAAGTGGACACAATGCAAAGGATTTCCAAGAAATCCAATCGCTCCTTTCTGAGATCCTTCATTCTAAATTCAATTCTCAGAATTCTTTTAGTCCGTGGTATTTCGATGTCTTTAAAAATGAACTACCTACTTCATTCTAGACTTATGAGGGTGCAATAATAAAATATTATAACTACTAAGAGTTGCTCTCGCAAAAGGGAGTCGATGGAAGTACGGATCACGAGGCCAGAGATCGCTTCGAATCCATTGTGTTTTATGACGCAAGTTTCTCGATAATAGTGGGAAATAAGTTATCGAATCAGTTCATATATTCGGTCAGTGCTTTAGGGGAAAATGGCCATAGTAATGGAGGCATTAGGAGAAGCGTTAGCGCAAGAGGCATTTTCGATTAGAATAAAACTGATACCGGGTCCACTGAGTAAAGATTTGAATAAAGGATGAGTAGAGATTTGAATTTGGAGTGTAGTGCTTTATGGATGCGAGACCTGGTCCATAGAGGCAACATATATAAGAAGAGAAAGGACCCTCACATATTTAGTTTCGACAGCACGGCTGTCATCATCATCAGAATCCTGTGTCGTCGCTAAAATTTACACGCATATATATTGTATGTGAAAATATATACACGTATAGAGCACAGAATAAAACAGATAACACGTAAAAGGACACTCACACTGTAGATGATTTAAGCTTTCGGCCTACTCCGAGGCCTTCTTCAGGTCAGACTGAGAGGTTTTGAGGGAAGATTGTCTGGGGAGGGGAGGGGGGGTGGAAGGTTTAGGAACTGTTGGGAAGGAAATTAAAGATGGCGGTTAAGGGTGGGAATTTTAAAGGATCGGAAATATAGGATGTATGCGGATTCGTGAGTTCTCACCTCTATGTTGGTGGCTGAATCAGGTAGGGATTCTAGAACTGTTAGGGAAAAGCATTCGTCAAATGATAGGTTGTGTGAACTTGCATGTAAAGGGATAGGAAGAGAAGAGAGTGAAGCAGAATTACATGAGTAGCGGTGATTGTTCATTCGGATGGATAAGGGGGTAATGCATTCGCCTATGTAGAATGAGGTGCATTGTTTGCACGACAAAAGATAGATAATATTTTTTGAGAGGCAATTAGCGTGGGAACGGGGTGAAAGGACAATGAGGGGATGTGGGGAGAGGGGAGCAGATCTGATTAGCAGACATGTTTTACATCGGGGGCGATTGCAGGTAGGGGAAATATGTGAAAATTTGTCAGGGCAGGGTGTCAAAGGGTTGGTGGATCTCAGAAGGTTTCTGAGATTGGCTGGTCGTCTGTCTGTATGTATATATATATATATATATATATATATAAACCATAAACACAGTAATCAACCCGAAGGTCGGTTTAGTAGGTGATGGTTGAGCTCACCCATGTACCAAGCCCGACGGCGTGTGAATATTCACACATCAGGGTAGGGGGGCCAGTTCCTTTCCCTGTGCCGGTTATGGTTTCCCAGGAAGATCTGGTACCCGAAAAATCAACTAGCTTGGGTGGAGCTGCAGGTGCCCAAAGTGCCTTGCCCGGGAATCGAACCCGGGACCCTTTGGTCAGCAGTACAACGCTCTACCCGCTAGACCACCGCGACCCGCATATATATATATATATATATATATATATATATATATATATATATACAACACAGTATTCAACCCGAAGGTCGGTTTGGTAGTTGATGGTAGAGTTCACCCAGTACTAAGCCCGACAGCACATCAGGGTAGTGGGGCCAGTTCCTTTCCCTGTGTCGGTTATGGTTTCCCAGGAACATCTGGTACCCGAAAATTCACATAGCTTGGGTGGAGCTGTGAGTGCCCAGAGTGCCTTGCCGTGGAATCGAAGTAACGCGGACGTGTTGAATAAAAAACTTGGACAAACAATATAAGACCACATAAAAAGAACACACGTTATTTCTTAATAATCTCGACGGAAGGTAGCTGTCTTCCTCAGAAGAAACAGTAGTACTCACTCAGAACTACTGTTTCTTCTGGAAGACTGAGGAAGACTGAAGGAAGACTGAGCTAAATTCCGTCGAAATTATTGAAATAACGTGTGAGTGTTCTTTTTATGTGGTCTTATATTGTTTGCTGCTGTCCAAGTTTTATGTGTATAAAGAGGAAGTTCCCATGACACACTTGGAAATAAATATTCGTAGGAGAGCGTCCAAAACCCACCTTTAAAATAGGTACATAACCCTCCAATGATTGACACTAATTTTATGTCATTCACGAGCAACTCAAGTTTCGGTTGGGCAGCATTTCAATGCAAGTACGTCGCGTATTAATTCGGTAGCCTCGCCTCGCACATCCCCACGCAGCGGCCCGCTGAATAAACAACACGCGCCCTCGAACGACGATCAAACACCAACTCGAAAACCAAACTTTCGAAGATATATCCCTGGGCACCTGCTGCTGCCTTCTATGCGTGCACGCCTGAAACTTAAATAACGACGCGAGGCTCGGGATGGAAAATAAAAATCACGGGCGCCGCAACCGGTACGCTGAAGTCAACATGGAGGACAATGGTGGCAAAGCCTTGACGGGAAAGTGTGAAAAGGAGGAAAACCAAACAGGAGGTGAGGGAATGGAAAATTTGAACAGGGAGACCTTTTCACTACCGTATTCCCATATTCGACCACTTTATCCCAACTACCGAGTCCTTTGCATAAGCTCCATATGTTTAGTGTTTCTTTCTAAGTATAAAATTAAGTCCAGTTTCTTTCGTCGCCCAACAACCTAACCAACAAACGTCGTAAAATAGTTTGAATTTAAGAGGATTGAACATCCATACCTCCACATACATATTGCAATTTCTCGCCTTCATGCTGCGTGCTTCTCCCAGGTATCTATGAAATTCATGTTTCCCAAGCGAAGAAAGGCGCAAGCACATTTGACATGGGACCTAAATTATTCCCTACAGGATTCACTTGGTTGTTAATTGGCATTTAAATTAAACCATAAATTACATTTGTCTGGTAATCATAACATACAACATGTAATTTTAAGACTTTTCCTTCAAATATTGAACACAAACCTCAGCAGTGAACAATGGAAAACGCCTCACTTAGCATAACACCTCAGAAGTAACTTCATAATATATATATATATATATATATGTGTGTGTGTGTGTGTATATATATTAATAATAATTATGTAATCTACCGGTTAAGGTAGGTTTTTGGATGGACACAACTATCAAATAAACATTTTGTGACTCCCCACCTAGCAAACTAATCTACATCAGGTCCCTCTTCATCTCGGTGTACTTCTTTCCTCCCTACACCCCGTCCAACATCCCTATCCTGTTCCTACCCTTACCTCGCTTGCCCAACATTCTCCCCTCTATTACCCTCTTCAACATTCCACTACCGCTCAATACGCCTTTCATCCATTTTTCCTGCCTCCATAGGATTTCTCTCAACAAACCCCTCTCCTCCCCCACCATTTCTAGTACTTCCTCATTTGTTTTCCTTTCGGTCCATTTCACCTTCTCCATTCTTCTCCACACCCACATTTCAAAAGCCTCCAATCTACGTCTATCCTTCTGCTTCAGTGACCACGTTTCCGCGCCGTACATAGCTACGCTCCATATCAGAGTTTTTACGAGTCTTGTCTTAACATCCCTACATATATATATATTTATTTATTTATTTATATTTATGTTTGTATGAAATATACATACATACATAACCTATAGGAAACGTTAATGGGAAAAGGATAAGGAAACCAGGGATCACGAATGAGATGATTCAAGAGTTAGATGAGAGAAGAAAATGGAAGAATGTGAACACAGAGCTGGGTAGAATAAAATACAAAGAGTTGAATAATAAATTGAAACAGGTAACAAATAAATCAAAAGGAGCATGGTGGAAGACGCAATGCGAGGCAATGGAAAGTTTCCAGAAGAAGGGTGAAATTAGTGCGGCAAGCAAGCAAGGTGAAATCACTATCACAGGGGAAGTAGGAAGGGAAGATTTGTGCTAACAGTTAGGGATAAGTCGGGTAAGATAATAGTTGACACAAAATATCCAAGAGAGATGGAAGGAACATAAAGAATAACAGCATGGTAAAGAACAGATGCCAGCAAGGTTAGACAAGGACAATAAACATGACGCAGATGAAGACAGCTTAGGTTCAGAAATACTCGACGATGGGATAGAAAGGCCATTAAGGGAGATGAAACCAAATAAGACCGTAGGAATAAACAACATTCATGCGGAACTGTTGAAATGTTTAGGAAAATGTGGGAAGAAGGCCCAATATGGACTGATTCGTAGTATCTATGAGGAAGGAATCTGGCCGGGAGATTTTGTGAGACCAGTGTTAGTTCCTATTCCGAAAAAGGTAAAGGCTACGTCATGTGAGGATCACAGAACAATAACGTAAATTTGATATCCCATGCAGCTAAAGTTATTCTCAGGATCATCAACAAAAGGATAGAGAGTAAGGCAAATGATTACTTAGGGGATGATCAGTGTGGGTTTAGGAAAGGAAGAGGTACGCGTGATGCCATTGCAGTAATGAGATCACTAGTCGAGAGGAACATAGAATACACTCAGGACGTTTTTGCCTGTTTTGTAGATTTCGAAAAAGCGTTTGATAGAGTGAATTGGGAAAAATTAATGCGTGTATTGCAGAAAATAGGAATGCATTGGAGGGACAAGAGACTGATCCGCAACCTGTACATGTCTCAGACTGCTCAGGTGCGAGGGGAGAACGGAGAGTCCGAATGGGCAGTGTTAGGAAGAGGGGTAAGGCTGGGTTGCCCATTATCACCGGTGCTGTTCAACGTATATGTGGAAGAAATGATAAGAGAGGCATTGGATGAACTGGAGGTAGAAATGAAAGTCGGAGGGGAAATCGTAAAATCGGTTAGGTTTGCTGATGACCAAGCATTAGTTGCTCAGTCAGCCAAGGGGTTGCAAGCATTGCTGAGTGAATTGGAGGTTCAGTGCGATAAATATGGGATGAGAATCAATATTAATAAAACAAAGGTTATGCGATTTTCCAGAAAGAAAAAGGCTAGGCTAAATATTAAAATAGGCGGGGAAAAAATAGAGCATGTAGAGCAGTTTACATATCTCGGAAGTGTTTTGGACCAATACGGTCAAAGTGGTAGGGACGTAAGGAGAAGAATTGCGCTAGGCAAGGAGGCTTTCTCAAGGAGGAGGGAGTTGATGACGGGGACGTTGAGTAGGGATGTTAAGACAAGACTCGTAAAAACTCTGATATGGAGCGTAGTTATGTACGGCGCGGAAACGTGGTCACTGAAGCAGGAGGATAGACGTAGACTGGAGGCTTTTGAAATGTGGGTGTGGAGAAGAATGGAGAAGGTGAAATGGACCGAAAGGAAAACATATGAGGAAGTACTGGAGATGGTGGGTGAGGAGAGGGGTTTGTTGAGAGAAATCCTATGGAGGTGGGAAAAATGGATGAAGGGTGTATTGAGCGGTAGTGGAATGTTGAAGAAGGTAATAGAGGGGAGAATGTTGGGTAAGCGAGGAAAGGGTAGGAACAGGATAGGGATGTTGGATGGGATGAAGGGAGGAAAGAAGTACACAGAGATGAAGAGGGACCTGATGTGGAGTAGGTTGCTGGATTGGGTTTTGTTTGGAGTTACAAAATGTTTATTTGATAGTTGTGTCCATCCAAAAACCTACCTTAACCGGTAGATTACCTAATAAAATATGTGTGCATATGTATATATATTTTTTTTTTCACTTATATATTTTATGCACACATATATATTTTATATATATATATATATTATATACTATATATATACATATATAAATTATAAAAATATATAATAAATGTCATATCCAGAACTTTTTCATAAATATATTTATATACACATATGCGTATATATACATGTATGCACATAAAGGTATATACATCCATGTACTTTTAGAGCTTTTCCTTCAAGTATACAATACAAAGCTCAGCAATGGACGATTTAAAATTCCTCACATATACATACAGACATACACCCGCATATATCAGTGCAAATGTTTTCTTGAGTCCGGAGGGAGGGATGCATTCTACGTCTGAGAGAAACTCGGTGTCACGCAATAATGCCCAACCGTCCCGTCGCCCGACCGACCAATCCCCGGCGGGTGCATTCCCTCTGATGCGGAGAGCGTTGTTTATAGCCCCCCAACAGATGGCACAACTCAGCAACTCGGCCCGAGATCTCCTCGACTCGATAATTGAATGCTCATAAAATGGAACTCCCTCGACGACCCAAGGAACCGATTCCTCAATGTCCGCGACAACAGATGCGGGTGTACGGACCACTCCACAGGAATTCTGCGGGTGCTTTAGCTGCGTGCCAAGCGGGAGGAGGGGGATAGACCTGTAGAAACTGCGAACTCCTGCCAATCAGTGGTGAATGAAAGGCCGGCTCCTCGAATAAATCGATCGAAGAGTTGGTCGAAACATCCCCGAGACACACAACAGCATTCACCGCATGTTCTGCAGTGATTCATCTAGAATTCTAACTGGGCTGCCCATTCAATGATTCTTATACGGCCAAACCTAGCAAGCACACAATAGGAAACTATTAAACAGTAAAAATCAATGAATTAAAATAAGTCTACCTGAAATGAAAATATGGATCCTAAGGACTGTTACGCCTAAGGCAAACCAGAATCGGTATGAAATTTGTAACACTAAGCATTAAAATAAACAATAGTTCCACATATTTTATGACCTTTCCCATTCAATCCAACATGTGAAATATCCTCATCCTTCTTCTACATCGATGAACCAACATTCTCTCCTACACATAAAACACAAACTCCAACACCAAATTTTTCCATTTACATCATTTACTGCATCCAACTTTTCCTGACTTCGTCGAATTTCTCCCAACAACTCAATGCTCCCTAACTTGTCCAGCACTTTTATATTTTTTTATTATCTTAGCCCAATTTATTTTTTCCATCCTTCCCCACGTCAACGATTTTATCTCAACTGCTACGATCCACGTTCAATTTTCCACCTATCTTTTCATTACATATTTTAATCGTGTACTTGTACTACTAATTGGGATCTTAAAAGCTAAGTGATTCAAGCCCTCCGATCAGGACCAGACCTTAAACATTTAATTCAATCATTTACATGGATTCCTAATGCACTCAACCCGTTTGCTATTCAATTTATCACTCCTTTCACTGTGCTTTTGAAATTGGACCATTAGAATTTTAAAACAGCTTGCTCCTATTCAATTTGCAAACTTCCTCCCACACGGAAATGTATCTAACTTTAGATATTGCTACTATGGACAAAGATTGCGAAAGGCATGCGTTTCACGACAACACATCAATGAGATGAAAGAACCCTCCGAGTCGAAACGCCTAGATGAGAAGCAGCCATCCAAACTCCAAGAAATGATTGGTCCATCCGCTCACGATACACTACTTTCACGGCAAATTTAATAGCGCGTGTAATAAGTTGCGAGCACGCAACAATCCACTCGGGTGCATCGTACCGAGGGATTAGTATTTGGGGGAGGCGACAAATGGAGAAAGGGAGACAAGGAGGGCAAAAAAAAGAAAGAGACGGAATGAAAGAAAATCTCTTTCCTCTCGGAGGAAATAATCCATGTCGCCAAAAACTCCAAGGCGACCGAGTGACACGAAATTCGATCTGGGGGAAAAAATTGGGGTTGATGAGGTGAGGGATAAAGAATAAGGACAGAGGGTGTGGGGGTAGGAAGGGGGAGAGGAACGAGGGAAGGGGACGGGAAAAGGCTCGAAGGGATGAACGGATTAATCTCAGAATTCGCCCTCCTGCTACCGAAAGTGAGCTCTAACTCTTCCCATTACATCCGGCTCTCGATAATCTTAGAATCAAGTAACCCCGCCAGTATGTTTTGTGAGCATGCACCAGTTTTTATTGCGAGTGTAAATCAAGAGAAGAAATTAAGGACATAGGAACAGGTCACCACAAGAAAATAAGTTTTTTTTCCCCTTAGAGGAATAGATACTCACAGATAAAACATCCGAACCCGGGAGAAGTTGGAACACGAGTCCTCCGGAAGCATTCGAATTAAGCACGCTTTTCAACACCATATGGTTCTACGGTTTCTCACGAGTCTAGTGTTGGCAACGGAAATGGACAGACAAGTAAAAGGAGGAGCGAATTGAAAGAATAAGGTATGTACGATCGAAGTGCAAATCAAACAATTTTGCTGACGATCGCAAAGAATGAGGTCTTTGACGTGAGGAATTAAACGTTGACATAACCACGAAGAAAACCTCCCAGAAACACTTTTTAATACCCAATTACTATTGGTTCAAATACGTGAGCTCTGAATTCTAGAGACGCCTTTTCAATCCGCGGCACGCCCGACGCGGCCCCAAAACGTTTTCCCGCGTGTGCCCCCATAATGGTAGCGAGCCCCGGGGAAATAACTAACAGCTGCTACTCCCGTCATACCCATGTGTGAGAATTAAAGAGCTCAAACTTTCCTCGAAACTTGAAGCATCCAATGCTTTATATGTGCAGTTGCGGCCACGAAGGTAAATGATGAGAATCCTTTCAGTTAATGCTATTTGGTCCCAATGGCATTTTAGCATTCTCCCTACCCTCAGTCTGACAGCAACACATGGCAAAGCAACACAACGACGCTCTCACCCCCTTTGCAACCAATTCCTCTCCCCACTAAATCGCTTCATTCTTTAAGGCATGTCGAAGCTATAAAGAAGATATATTCACAGCCCCTCTAGACAGACAACACAACGACTTATTTACCCTATCCTCCTAGAGGAATATTTCAGACGAGTATAAATACTAATTGGAAGACAAAAAACAAAAACAAAGTCAGAAAATCATATCATATCACATCATACCGTATTAAATTCCGTGAGAATTATTCTATTTTATACATAAAAATGTCTTTTTTCTTCTTTCACCAATCCCACTCTCCGCAAGGTGCAATTGCATACTCACGCAAAACATAATGTTTGGCGCCCGGGGCTTGGGCCACGTTTCGTCCCACCTTCACCACGTGATTCAGTACCGCAATGTCGTTATAATACAGTTTTTCTAGAAGGCTACATAAAATGCAGACTCTCCCATCGATTACGTAACTGTTGACCCCTAGTAGAAATAGTTTTCTAACAAGACACAAAACTGTACAAGTTAAAGCAATCCGTTATATCTATTTCCAGGACCAAAAACGAAAGCTCGTTCTTAAAACCATTCTCGTCAAGTCAAACACCCACCTTTATGATCCACGCATTGATTGGGGTGTTTGAAAGGTTTGCAGGCAATCGTTGGCGTGTAACGTATATCACAGTCATTAACAGAATCGCGCGTTGAAGTCTCCGGTTCCAACACTAACACTTAAAGCAAGTAATCATAACTGTGTATTTGTTATACGGGGAAATTGAGGCACATGCAACACTGAAATCCAAAAGAGTTAACTTGAAGCATGAAAACATGTGCCTATACAGTTGGATATCTCATAAATTATTCCAATTCTAAAATAATTTCAGACATACGATTGATTCCTCATATGCCTGAAATAGATAACTAGCCATTTCAATTTCTTCTTCACTTATTTTCAAACATGATCACTCACCGCTTTGTCATTTAGGTAGAAAAATATTTCGATCTGAGTTCATTCACTGAGTCAGTGTACGTCATTTGGACAGCGCGATATACAACCATAAACACAGTAATCAACCCGAAGGTCGGTTTCGTAGGTGATCGTAGAGTTCAGCCAGTACTAGGCCCGACGGCATGTGAAATTCACACATCAGGGTAGGGGGGCCAGTTCCTTTCCCTGTGCCGGTTATGGTTTCCCAGATTTTTATGGAAACACACACACATAAATATGTATATATAAATACATACATAGGTATTTATACATTTTATATATATGTGTATATATATATATATATATGTATATATAGATGATTTCTTCGAAGTAACACGGAAGTGTTGAATAAAAAACTTAGACAGTAACACACAGCACGAGAACACATAAAAAGAACACTCACAATAATATCCGTCCGTCGACAATAGTCCGTCGAAATTATCAAGATATTATTGTGAGTGTCCTTTTTATGTGTTCTCGTGCTGTGTGTTACTGTCATACACACATATATATATACACATATTTTATATATATGTATGTACACACATTCATACGCACACATAGAACACTCCAGAGTATGTACTGTATTTCCACAGTCAACCGATCTTCAGAAAATGAAGGATTTTTCTCATTTGACGAAAGAAGAAACAATTCTAGAGTTAAATTCTCCTGGACTAATAAAGGAATTTCCCTTTGCTGTAAATCAATCCGACTGAATTGATTTACAGCAAAGGGAAATTCCTTTAGTAGTTATAATGTTATTAAATTATCGACCTATATGGTTGGACTTATTTTATTCAAAAGAATTATATAATTCAAATGGCTTTTAAAATGTATTGATTTAAAACCTCTTATGAAGTGGAGTTTGATATTTCAGTGAGTAGATAGGTAGTGAGTATAATGGATACTGACCGGAGAACCTGGGTTCGACTCCGGGTAATGCTTCAGGCCACCCTACTCTTCACCCAGCTACGTGATTATTTGGGTACCAGACCTTACTGTGAAAACATAGGCGTCACAGGGTATAAGAACCTGCTTTCCTCCCTGTTGTTTAGTGAATTTCACATGCAGTTGGTATTAATACTGCGTAAGTAGGCTGTACCATTACCTATCAAATCAATTTCCTAGCTGATTACTGTATTTTTTAATGGAGCTCATCATGGACGATTTCTTAACGCTAAAGCTAAAGTTCAAGGATGGAGAGACAAATATTGGGATGCTACACGACCGCACTCGGACGGAAAGTACGACAGATTGACCAAACCTAAGCCCAATTGGATAAGGATCGATTCCTCTTTGACTAAACCATCGAAGTCCTTTTACTGTTATGTTTCAAAATTAAAAAAGATTCATCTTGAGACGCTTACCCAACACTAATCATTCATTACAAGGAAATAAAAGATCTTTCTCGTCACCTATGGAAACACTAAAATTTTCAAAATATTAAAATTTTACCACTGAACAGCGTACGTATTAGTCTCATTCTGAGAGCATATTCGTAATGTGCACAGGCGATTGAAACGATGGAATCTCCTCCGTGGCAATAAACTTCTTGAATTTGGAGAAAATATTGTTTCATTTATTGTATATTTACTATAAAATTGTTAATATTGCAGAATGAAACATACATATATTTATTTTCAATACCAAAGATATTTCAATACCAAAGGATATCTGTGCACAGAGAACTGTAAAATGTTTTCAAAGTTATAGGGTTCCAAAATTGCACTTTTCGTCGCAAGGCCCAAAAAATTGGCTCAACTCTGTCTTAACGCTCTAACAAACCGAAGGTTGGTGGAAAAAATATTCATTTCCAATCTTTGATGTAAAATGGAACAGACTTTCAAGAGAAATGTTTCATATTTTCGGCGTATGAATCCTAATTGAGACGCGAGCGATCAAACGTGAATCAGTAGCGTTAAGTCCAGCCACAACGAACTTTCCGAAAGATGAGGCCTTCCCCGCTCGATGCGACTGCAGAGAGGAAACTCCTCCAGAGAGATACGGGGTGGGTGGATGGCTGGAGAGAACTGGAGTGAATAAATATTCATTATAAGCAAGGGCAGACGGACGGGGATTGAAGGAGGACATAAATCATCCTTGGGAGGGGGCAATCCCCGTCCATATAGACCTGCGCGACGGAAAACATTTCCTCCTGCGAGCGACACTGGAGACTCAATCCTCCTCCCTTGCCTCCCTCCCATCGGCTGGCTGGTGGGTGAGGTTGACTCACGGCAACTGGAACAAGCCGTCAATATAAACAAACGATCCGTTAGGACACTCCATTATCCGTGCGGCGGGAAGGAGACCTACTTCCGACGTGCCTTGCAGTCTGAAGGGGTCCGCGGGGGGAGGAATTCGCCGTGGAGTCCAGATCCATTCCCAATGGATAATGGTGTCTTCGTCCCGCGAGCACCGTACATCATTCCCCCGGCGAGTCACCGCTCCACCGGCAGGTTGAACGGCAACTTACCGACGCTTTGGGATTATTCCCCCCCCCCCCCCGATGACGCCCTTAAGACAGGGGTGGTGAAAGGCTTACGTCGCGTGGCCTGACTGCGGAAAACCTAATGAATTGAGTGGGAAGGGGGGCTTGCTTGAGAAAAAGGGCAAGGTGATCGATTTCGCTTGACATTTGTCAGAGTTCTATGGCGACGAAGATATGATGATACATAAGTTAATTATTAAAGTAATTTATATTCTACAAATAATGAAGGTTTTTTTATGGCTGCAGGGATTAATTAATTCTGCATTCCTAACCATCACCTGACACGCCCCAAAATATAACTAAACACCCAATATTACACCAAAATATATCACAAAGAGAAATCATTTCAAACCTGTCTCCATCCTTCAATCGGTGTATATTATATCAAATCATTTCCTCTTTCCACCACACAAATTCTCCAAAACAAATATACATACACGCACAAATACATATTATACGTATGTGTGTGTGTTTATGTATAAACATATATATATATATATATATCTTGAAGGAAAGTCTCACGGATATGAACAATAATTTAAACGGAGAAGCGAGTTAGCGCTCCGTACAAAAACACAGAAACACATGCAAATTAAAGTAATACGTATTCCGAATTTTCGGTGGCCAAACCCCCCCTTCCTCTGGGGAAAGAAAAAACTCAGAGTTTTCTAAAAATATGATTGAAATGGTACCTGGGTTCGATTCCAATCTATTTTTTATCTTCCAAAATTTCCTAAGGCATATTATTAGAGAATACATACGTATTTTTCTGGTCAATGTTCACTTTCATCAGTGTAAGAACGTTATTAGTGCATTGTGTTGGTAAACACGCTTCCCCTCCCGTCATTACATCCAACATGTCTATTATTTTTCTAACTCACCCAACTCTTAACTTTCTTTCCTATACATCGCAGCCTCCAACCTTTTCAATTCATCTCAGCTACCTTCTCTCTTCATGTAACTTCATGGGAAGGAAAATATGGACGCACGTCCCAAGAGATACAGCGAAGGACTTAATGTGTAGACCAAATGAAAAGGGATTTTTGGCTGAGAGCTTGCCGGGCTAACATACCTTTGGCGGAATAATGTCATTTTATAGAAAACCAATTTTCGGATTAAATGATCGAAATTCGTATAAAAGATTAAGAGGGTGCGATTTTCAAGACAATCATCCTAAATGTTTTTCTCCAATCTTTCAACGAAAATTAACCAATATATTACGCAATACTTCAATACTTCCCAACCGTCGGATGGGTCGTTCAGAATCAGTACCACAGTTTGGAACTTTCACCAAGAGAAATATGTCAACCCCATTTTTTTAAGGTTAAGAACTTTTCCATCACAGTCACGTTTGCACCAATCAGCATCAGGCATCTAGGTGTCTTCAGTAACTCAAATTACCTCCTAGGTTGACGGAAGGATTCCCGATGGCGCGTTTCCGAGTCTATAGCTTTAAATTTACGCATGCAAAACTTAAATTTCAGTGTGTAAAAAATAGATCTCTCGTGCTCATCCGGTTGAAAAGCTTAAAACATTATACTAATATTTTGCTGTCTCCAACATTTTTTGATTCATATAAAACGTTGTACTTACATGTACCAGATACATTCTTCAACACTAAAATTTACGACTCTACGGATCAGGAACCATCCAAGCAGAAATTAAGACTTTTTAAGTTCTGTCGGCAAATTAAACTGGATGACTTTTTGAGTGACAAATTATTTTTGAGAAATTATGGAGATGAATATGCTCGAGCATATTAGTGTTCCGAGAATGATTCCTTTTTTTCTCTACAACGGCGAACGCCACGAATTTATTCCAGCACGAAGGAAACTTTTTCCTAGCGGCACTCATTTGCATCGTGTCATTACGGACATGCACATTTGACCATAAATTTTCGTCGTGGGAGACTAATTGATGATGTCATCCTCCTCACGTGGTGGATCAGTTCGGCATGGCTCGAGGTTATAGAGGTGATGTTAAGGGCATTAACGTGCCCGGCCGGATTAGGTCATCGGACCCCTCGGTTCATTTACGTGGAAAAGAGCACGCCACTTTAAAGAGCTCTCGAGACGGAGTTCAAACCTCACACCGAAAAAACAAATCGGAAGGGTAAAAAATTCACCAGACTCGAGAAAAGCAGAACCTTCATGAAAAGGAGGACATTGAATAGGTCGAGTCTCCAAGGAAATAATGCGGGAGGTTTTAATGCTGCGATGACATTCCCTGGCAATTGAGCAGATATGGACATGTTCAAAGGTGACGCCATCATTCTTCGACGGGTCAAAATAATCGTAAATTCTCACGATCATTTCGGTCCAATATCTAAGTAAGTCCATGCATACAATTGTAGTTAGCTTGTGAGATTAGAAACCCTGAATAACTACCCAATTAGGCATGCTATTTTGACATTTAAGCAATGATAAGGACAATTTAGATATCGAGCGTTAATAGTTTTCGTTATTCCGCGGCATAGTATCTCTACCGGGACGGCAAGTTGCTGCAAACTTCTCTAACTGGCTCCTTCCTCTCTATTAAAAAATTGATTTCGCATAAAAACTGGAGAACTTTGTCATGTCTTACTTGATGATTGATTTATATGAAGGTTACTACACATATCAAAATGTAATCTAAGTTTATTTTCCTTTAGATGTTGATGAAGTCTTTTCAACATCAACCTCGTAGAGGGTATTATTATATGCATTTTTATCGCTTCATCTTTGTATCATAATTATTTTATTTCAACAATGAGTGAGAGGTATTTTTTATGCTCACGTCTTAAAGGTTCCATTCATGTTTCTTAAGTAAGTTTTCATAATAGTGGAAGTCTAAAAGTAAAACGTATTTTTCTTAAAAGGAACCTGGAAATTCCAAGGGCATAAAAGAAACTTGATATTTCCAATCAATTTGAACAAAAATTTACGATTTGAAGCTACACATTCTCCATCTCACTTCGAGTCGTTAAAAAAACACACTTTCCATCTACCAATCAATTCAAAGTTCTCCACTCCGTCTGTCTTCACTGACAGTCTCCAACATTTCTCTGTCTCTCAATATAACCTCCATTCAGTTGACGAATTTCTTCCAATATCCTCCTCACTATCCCTACCGTGAACACTAACACTTCTCCTTTTGTCTTGCTTTCTCTCTCTATTTTTTATTCTACATGTTTCACCATTTGACTCACCTTATCCTCCATTCTATCCATGCCTCATAAGCTCCCCAAATACCCTCCATCTCTTGCGTCAGCAACGAACTTTCAAAAGCATGCAACCTAACCTAAACCTATACTCCGTAGCAAAGTTTTCATTAACTAGTCGTTTATTACTTCTTCAATTAACGACTCTAGATATTGGTAATGAAGCGTAAATATTTTAGAGGCAAGTGAGAATCCTAGAACGACAATGTCGTAAACGTAATAAAGACTGTCGAGTAATGTACGCTTTTAATGAATTCACTCGGAGTTTTTCACCGAAAGTACAGA
Organism: Hetaerina titia; assembly: GCA_037158775.1. NCBI lineage: Eukaryota > Metazoa > Arthropoda > Insecta > Odonata > Calopterygidae > Hetaerina > Hetaerina titia. The sequence goes on from CM073773.1 coordinate 25,989,858, forward strand.
CGAATTAGGATAGCAGGAATGATAGTAACTCTTTTGTTTATGAGGAAGTAAATCAATCCAGCCGGGAAAATATCAAAGTAAAAGATCGCTTAGTACTTGAAAATTAAGAATATATATACAGTATGAATACAAGTCGAAGAATTTTCACAGAATTTTTCGATCCATGTTCAAACACGAGGTGTAAGGTCATGCCATTTCGGTAGGACGTCCTTACTGCCTCCTCTAGGCAGTGCTCATCGACGCCTTTGCCTTCAAGTGTTTTAAGTTACGTCATCTACTTTCGTCTTTTAAATAGAGTTGACGGTCATTATTTAAAACAGTTTTTGAGTCAAATTATTCATGGAAATTATGTGGCAAAAGGTACGTCACGATTGTGCCTAAGAAATAGATCTTAGGAAACACTCATAACTACTTTTTGTACAAAACCTATTCAGGCACAGGAAATTGCGAATAATTAAACGATTCTCCATCCTTATTCGCAATGGTCGAGTATAACTATCGCTGAATAAACACCATCAATCAAGAATTAAACCTACGCGGGAGGATTTAGCGAGACGCAGGTCGCAAGCATTCAAGCAATCTCAAAGGTATATGATGCGCTGAATGCACACGACGTTTAATCGGAGACCGGAAAACATTCCTTTTCCAGTCACCGGAGACTGAACTCCGGACGCTCGGCGCGAAAGGCCAGTGGCCTGATCGTCCTCTGATCCAACCCTCCCTGTGATAGAAATGATGAAGCAGGATCTACCTATCCGCTGCAGAAATATTACGAAAAAAGTAAATCATAGCTTAATAGGATTTTGATGGAAGATATTATGGAACATTAGCACCACTAAACTGAGCAATCACTTTTAGTGAAGGCGTAAATTGATTAAAGACGTAAATAATTAGGCGTTACCCTTACTCACGACCTCTCCTGGGTGAAACATATATGTACGGGGAATATTATGGCCGAGCAAACAAAAAAATTAGGATTTATTAGAAGACTACTGGGTAAATGAGATTCAGAGGTTAAAGAGAAACGTTATCGTTCATTGGTTATATTTCATTTAGAATAATCTGCTAGTTTCAATGGGATCTTCATGAAGTTGCATTGAGCGTGCAGGGTACGGGAGCTAATTTGTAAAACGTTGTTATTATAAACATAGCAGCGTATCAAAAATATCAGAGCAGCTAGGCTGGGAATCACTCACGGAGCGAAGGTTAAAGTGCAGATTTAAAATCTTGCTTGAATTAGAAGGACGTCTCCTTAGCGATGATGTTGAAAATGCATTATTAGCCCAATCGTACCACGGTAGAAGAGATTATGTCAATACTATTTGAGAGATTCGGTGTAGAACGGATAGATTTAAGAGTCATTTTTTCCAGGAACGATAAGGGATCAGAATAACATTGTGCGACCGAGGTGGGGTCATATTCGGGTAAAAACTAGTCTGGTGAGTTTTTCACCCTCTGCCACATACCCTAGCGGTGGCTTGCAGGGTACTAAAACAACTCATAATTGCTGATACGATCTGCGATCATGCGCACCCTTAACGACGCTCTAAATTCAGCACTTCACGCACACGTCAGGAAAACATTGTTTTCCGATACTTTTTATCCCATCGCCAATCAAAATTATATCTATATCCAGCTCCCTCCTGCCTCCTACATATTTCTCCCCTCTAAAACCCCTCTCACCTTGCTCACTTCCTCGTTCGTTTTCATTCCGGCCATTTCAGCTATGTTGTTCTTCTCCATACCCACTATATCCCAAGACCCTCCGATAAACGTCAATCATCTTGCTTCAAAAATAAAGTTACCAAGCCGTACAAAACGACGCTCCATATCACAGTAACTAAGACAATAGAGACTCAACCGCGGACGCAAAATCTCCATCAATGACAGTAACCTGTAAGTCAGCGCGTAAATTCAATATTTTTTTAAAACATCAGCAAATCTAAAGCTGTCTCACAAGCAAGTGGAGACCAACAAATACGTACACGTATATCTTGATGCCATTGTTTGCGCGTCTAAGTTAAGAAAAAACATTTTGTCTCATCGTGTCAAAATAATTGTGCGCACGATGGGTGATTTCCGCACTGCAGACCTCATTCTGGGTCATCCCTACCTGGTGTTCCTCAAGAAAGAGTGAGAAGTGGGGGGGAGACTAACGAAAGAGCTCGGATCGTGATGCTCTTAAAGACCTCCACTCTTGCCTTATGCTAATAAATCTCCCAGGGAGGTCACGCCGTCCCAATTCACCGCGCCATTATAATGTCAAACTTTTAAATCCCGAGTTATGAGAGAGGTGAACATCCAGGGGTCCACGTTGTCAAGCGACATTATCAACCGCCTAGCCGCTGATTTAATTTCGTGGGAAGCGAAACCAGACTCCCCCTCTCTGCCAAGAAGACTTGGTCCACGAACAAACAGGCCATGTCTTCGATGCCAGATCACGTCGGAGGGAAGACTAATCGTAAGAACGAATAGTCTTATCGATCACAATGACATATTTTTCAAGCTCAATCAATTACTAATCTTCTCTTCTACATCTAAACGATGTCCCTCCAAGCCTCCGTCAGGGCGTGTGGCGGGAGTTGTTAGGGCACCATATGTAGAGAAATATTAGCTCATACATTCAATATAATATACGTATGCATACAAACATAAACGTACACAAACACGCTTATGTATGCCAAGCAAATACGCAATATAAAAAATATATATAAATATATACATATAAAGGTTACACACAACATGCAGTGGTATACATGGTTAGAGCATCCGCCCGGCAAGTGGAAAGATCCGGTGTTCCAGCTCCGGTCAAGGAAATATTTTTACACTTGTGATCTGCTCAATTCCGCCTTCCCCACCTCTCCTGTGTTATATGTGTTCCTATCCCTTGCAAGGCACTTAGGGCACCTGCAGCTCCACCACACTCCAGCTATGTGATTTTTCGGGTACCAGATCTTCCTGGGAAACCATAACCGGCACAGGGAAAGGAACAGGTCCCCCTTCCCTGATTTGCGAATATTCACACGCCGTATAGGGCTTAGTACTGAGTGAACTCTACCATCACCTACCCAACCGACCTTCGGGTTGAATACTGTGTTTATGGTTATATGCATATAAAAATAAATATATATATATATAATATATTTTTAATATAATATAGTAATAATTTAATTTAATATAATAATATTTATAATATTTTTATATGCACGAATATTATTGATTTTTCAGACTAAATAATTAAAAATTTGGTCTTTAAGCAAATATGTTCCATTGTGTGGGTTCGATTTTGTTATGATTGCTTATCTGGCGAGTGAAGAAAGAGATCTTGAATCTGTCTGTCACGGTATAGACGTCATTTTTTTATAATCGTATATTCGACCTGTGGTCGAATTATACGATGCAATTTGGGGCCATATTAATTCCCTCGGTGTCGCAAGAAAACACAGGCGCCTCAGGTTCATTTATAAAAATCTTTCTTTAAGTCTTACCCCCTCTCTTCGTGAATCAAGATACTCACTCAAACGTTTATTGCATGACGTGTTTTTTTTAAACCTCCTACTGTCAAAATATGAAAGCTGTAAGAGCTTAATGATCAAAATACAGTTCGAAGATTTACTAAATCCTTCTTCTACTCGTCTAGTCTGTTATTGCCGTTTCCCGCCAAATGTTTGCCTTGCTTACGAGGGACGGCACGTGATTGGTGAACTTATGAACACGTTCTCGCCCGTGATCGGACGACTTCGACTTCAAATACGAACATGGGATCCATATTTTGCTTTAGTTGTGTGAAAAGTTCCCGGTGACCAATGTGAACTGTTCTGTCCGAACGAATATCGAATCTTTAACTATGAATTTCCTCAATTTAAAAGTCTTCAAAGCGTCTCGAGTTCTTACATTCGCCGTGAGCCGGCCTTCAGTCATTCACGTAGGTTCCCTGAGTGGGTGGGTTCTTTATCCCCTCTCCTTCCTCCTTAGGTCGGCCGTCGTCTCGAAAGCGAGGCCAATTGCATCGTAGTCACGAGGGGCGAGCCCCCGGCCGGCCTCTCCCGCCCAGACTTACCTTAATCTTTTCCCTTGGGCGAAGAAGGAAAAATATAAGGAGAACAAACAGGATCCGGGAGGCCTGGAGTAGGCTCGCCTACTAAGCAAGCCGCCGGCCTCTTAAGGGTGAACCTGAGAGCTAGAGAGAGGGACACGACGCCAATGCAAACCGCATCTCGAAAATAATTAATCGATCCCGCACTTGTCAATTTCGTCGATCATATCGATCTCGAGGGGAAGAGTCATAGAAATGTATCGAAGTGAAAGTGAAAAACGATCCCACACATTCGTAAGCAATCATTTAAAAACGCAACGCTGCATTAAGAATTAAGATTCGATGTTACTACTGGAATCATTATCGTAGATCGTTGATTTCCAGCATTGGAATGATGTATTTCCCTTCTCCAGCCGATTCTCCTGTCGACATTCAACTTCCCACCTCCCCCCCCTTGGCACTTCCTTCGCTTTCAATTCTTCTTGCCCTTATCTCCGCCTTGTATCTCATCTGCTGTCTTCTACAGTAGCTCAAGTTGGTCTCTCACTTTCTTGATTCGCATTCTCAGCCTTTTTCCGACGAATATTCCGTATTTTTTTCCAGATTTTATCTCGAGTGCTCGGAATCTGATTAGGCACTGTCTGATTTTTTTGTGAAACATGCAAGATCGCTGCGCCAACCACTGGCATCATTGCATCCGATTCTTACGCATTTTTGGTTTCTTCCAGGGACTACATGGACCAAGACTGTTATATAAATATTTCTATATACATGATGAGTTTCATTGCTATTTTTGTGTTTCGGTGTTTTTGTCTTTGTCCACAAGTGCTAACTTCATGTACATTATTATTCACGTCCGTGACACTTATACAAAACTATATATATATATTACTTGGAAAGCAACAAACAATACAAGAACACATAAAAAGATCACTTACAAGTTATTTCTTAATAATTTCGACGGAATTTAGCTCCGTCTTCCTCAGAAGAAACAGTAGTGACTACTGTTTCTTCTGAGGAAGACGGAGCTAAAGTTCTAATAAATATATATATATATATATATATATATATATATATATATATATATAGATATTATGTGTGTGTATGTAGAGAGATAGTAGAATGTTGTATAATCGAAGAAGACGCAGTAAAAGAATTGGAAGAAATAAGGCTGATACAGTGCTAAGGTGAAACAGCAATATCAAGATCTGAGGGATATATATTTATTGTTTACGCATGCTCATGACAACCCAAGTTTTAGAGGATTTATTGAACGTAGTGTTAGTTGTGTCTTAGAGGTAAATCAGAATTTATTCCCTCGTTTCGTGATAGACGAATGGCTGTTAATGTTATTAATAATCATGAACATGGTTGCTAAAGGAAGCTTGATTATACTCTACACCAAGCATTGCCAGTAGGACGACAACAAGGAGCGTCGGACTATAAAAAATAAGTAAATAATATATAAACTATATAAGTCAACTGGTTGACTAAAATCCACTTTTTCACAATGGTTTCCCTTTTGAGAATATAAATCACCGGGGAAATTTTGTTTGAAACCCATCGAAGTAGACCCTAATTATTATTTGATACCACCAAAAACCTACACTGACAGGTATAATTCTCTTAATAATAACAAAAACTGAGATCGGATATTTGCCGGAGACTCAATCGGGGAGATGCCTACAAATGTAGTTTGATAACATTCCTGACTTTTAAATTTATCTTCCAAGAGATTTCTTTCCCCAAACATCATGAATAGCATAAGAAGATTCCTATTTTTCCTGACTGAGAACCCGCGCTTTAGCTCTTCACGTAACTTCTCGTGTTATTTCCAGTGAACTACTGTAGACCATCGATATACCTCTGATAAATCTATGCCTTTCTCTTTATTTTCATAGTTTCCCATTTCTTCCTCCTACTTTCCACCTCAAGATTTATTACAGTGATATGTTTAACACGATACGCCTGTATACATTAAAAGCGTGTCATCCCGGAAGTTTTATCGTATAACATACTGCTAAAGGTATTCTGAAATTTTCAAATACACACTAATTCCGAGGTGTAAAATGATCAGTCCATTTTAAACTTATAAATCTCAGGCGTAACTATGTGGAAGTGATGAAAAGTTTTCAGAGAAGTTAGAATCGTTGTATGCATCCACATTTTTCGTTTTTAAATTAACTGTTGGGAAGTACCACGCGTGAATTTCAAATTCTTTTGATGTCAATTTTAGTGTGTCATCTTCCACCACTGAGTACTATCGAAGAAAAATGGGAATGTATCAAGAAAGGGATATTGGAAGCCGCTAAAGACACTATAGGAACCGTTAACGGGAAAAGGATAAGGAAACCATGGGTAACGGATGAGATGATTGCAAAGATGGATGAAAGAAGAAGATGGAAAAATGTAAACACAGAGTTAGGCAAAATGAAGTACAAAGAGTTAAACAATAAATTGAGAAGGGCCACAAATAAAGCAAAAGAAGAATGGTGGAAAACGCAATGCGAGGATATGGAAAGTTTACAGAAGAAGGGTGAAATTGGTGCTCTATACAGCAAGGTTAAGTTATTATCGGGAAGTAAGAAGGCAAGATGTGTGCTAACAGTTAAAGATAAATGGGGTAAGATAATAGTTGAACCAGGAAAAATCCAAGAGAGATGGAAGGAATATATAGAAACACTGTATGGTAAAGAACTTAGGCCGACAAGGTTAGACATAGAAAGGGAACATGACGTAGAAGAAGATAGCTTAGGTCCAGGCATACTCGACGATGAAATAGAAAGGGCATTAAAGGAGATGAAAGCAAATAAGGCTGTGGGGGTGGACAATATTCCTGTAGAAATGTTGAAATGGTTAGGGAAAGGTGGGAAGAAGGCCATATATGGACTGATTCGTAGTATCTATGAGGAAGGAATCTGGCCGGAAGATTTTGTGAGATCGGTGTTAGTTCCTATTCCAAAAAAGGCAAAGGCTTCGTCATGTGAGGATTACAGAACAATAAGTTTGATATCCCACGCAGCTAAAGTTATTCTCAGGATCATCAACAAAAGGATAGAGAGTAAGGCAAATGATTACTTAGGGGATGATCAGTTTGGGTTCAGGAAAGAAAGAGGTACGCGTGATGCCATTGCAGTAATAAGATCACTAGTCGAGAGGAATATAGAATACAATCAGGACGTTTTTGCCTGTTTTGTAGATTTCGAAAAAGCGTTTGATAGAGTGAATTGGGAAAAATTAATGCGTGTATTGCAGAAAATAGGAATGGATTGGAGGGACAGGAGACTGATCCGCAACCTGTACATGTCTCAGACTGCTCAGGTGCGAGTGGGGAACGGAGAGTCCGGATGGGCAGTGTTAGGAAGAGGTGTAAGGCAGGGTTGCCCATTGTCACCGGTACTGTTCAACGTATATGTAGAGGAAATGATTAAAGAGGCATGGGAAGAACTGGAGGTAGGAATGAAAGTCGGAGGGGAATTCGTAAAATCGGTTAGGTTTGCTGATGACCAAGCATTAGTTGCTCAGTCAGCCAAGGGGTTGCAAGCATTGTTGAGTGAATTGGAGGTTCAGTGCGATAAATATGGGATGAGCATAAATATTAATAAAACAAAGGTTATGCGATTTTCCAGAAAGAAAAAGGCTAAGCTAAATATTAAAATAGGCGGGGAAAAAATAGAGCAGGTAGAACAGTTTACATATCTCGGAAGTGTTTTGGACCAACACGGTCAAAGTGGTAGGGACGTAAGGAGAAGAATTGCGCTAGGCAAGGAGGCTTTCTCAAGGAGGAGGGAGTTGATGACGGGGACATTGAGTAGGGATGTTAAGACAAGACTCGTAAAAACTCTGATATGGAGCGTAGCTATGTACGGCGCGGAAACGTGGTCACTGAAGCAGGAGGATAGACGTAGATTGGAGGCTTTTGAAATGTGGGTGTGGAGAAGAATGGAAAAGGTGAAATGGACCGAAAGGAAAACAAATGAGGAAGTACTAGAAATGGTGGGGGAGGAGAGGGGGTTGTTGAGAGAAATCCTATGGAGGCAGGAAAAATGGATGAAGGGCGTATTGAGCGGTAGTGGAATGTTGAAGAGGGTAATAGAGGGAAGAATGTTGGGCAAGCGAGGTAAGGGTAGGAACAGGATAGGGATGTTGGACGAGATGAAGGGAGGAAAGAAGTACACCGAGATGAAGAGGGACCTGATATAGATTAGTTTGCTAGGTGGGGAGTCACAAAATGTTTATTTGATAGTTGGGTCCATCCAAAAACCTACCTTAACCGGTAGATTACCTAAAAAAAAAAAAAATCTTCCACCAAAAGGAAAAGCACGCTAATTGGAAAATAAACAAAGCGAAGTATATGATCAACACAATTCAATAATTATCGCTCATACGCTATTTAAAAATTCCCAGTAGACAATAGGGATTTTAAAGTTTTCGTTATTTGACCTGTCCATTTTAAACTTCATGTTAATTTAAAGGCACTTCATTAATACAGATTCTAATATTAATTTTCATTCTCTTCCGCTTCCACCGATAATGTTTGGAATTCACCAACGATACTCCGTACGAAATTGTTCTCTTTTTTTGTTTAAACACATAATTACAACAATCTTTCAACCGTCTCAAATAAACTCAAAATCCATTCATTCCCTCTTTACGTTCTATGTCAAACAGACTTTGTGAAAATGAGAGCACATCTTGTTATTGCGTGGGCAACACGGTTAAACTCGTGCGTGTTCAATTCATATATATTCACATCCTATACAGATAACACTAGATCAAACAACTGGTATTAATCTCAGGGTGGTCAGTAAATTTCAAGTAGGTCAATTGCAACATCAAATCGCATTTCCTTATGAAGTAACTGTGATATAAGCGGGCTAGGTCCATGAAATATCGGAGTTTGCGAGCCAAAGATATCGCGTCCATATCATAATATATTTCTCCGAGTACTCGTAACAATGAGAACATTTCCAACTCTCGTCCTTGTCTAATACGCATTGCTGGTTAACTTATTATTTGGAATGTGAGGCATGAGGTCAGCAGTTTCATTCTCTTTGTTGCTGATACTGAGGATAATAAACCAGAGAAAAACTGAAAGAATAAGTATGGAATTCATTTGCTGGTAATCCAAAGGGACAGCTCACAAGATATGTCAGGTGCATATTTGTAAACTGGGTCATAATGATACTGAGACATGACGGAAGAAGTGCATCTCGGAGTGAAAAGCATAATTAAAACACAGTGAAAGGTACATTAATGTAGGTGAATGGTGCTATGCCGCTCCAAATCATTTCCGAAGGGTGAAAGGTGAATCCTTGGAAAGCATCGCTAACAAGATTGATTGATGACTCTGCTAATAATTACGATTATTTTACTGTAGGATCGTCATCCTTAATATTTAATTAGGAAACTATTGGCGTTACTTTCCACTCGTTACATTCGCCAGGTGGGGTAAAATTAAAAAAAAAATAATGTCTTTGACGGGGTCGACGGAGTATACAAATGTATTCAATGAGAGGGTAATGTTATAAACCATTATGCATCATTTGCTCCACCTTGAGTATGCTGCAAGTGTATGGGATCCTCCTGGAGTAGGCTTAATTTTGGAACTAGATCGAGTGTAACATAGAGCAGCTAGGTTTGTGAAAAATTTTCATGAACAAGACTGCAGTGTCACAACACTATTGGAAGAATTAGGATGGAATCCACTAGTTGACCGTAGGCTCGAATACAGGTTAAATGCGTAAATTTGAGGCAGGTAACTTACCTGACGATGTCAAGGGCAATTTACAGGCCCCGACTTACTATGGTAGATCAGACCACCAACGTAAAATCAGGGAGATTTATTGTAGAACGGATAGATTTAAAATGTTTTTTTCTGGAACCATTAGAGATCATAATAGACATGACAGCAATCTCCTAGGAGATAATAAGAATTGCAGTGTATATATTTGTAAATATCTTCCATTTTTTGTCTGCATTTTATTCTTTTTACTTAATAGAACCATCTTTTTATCAGTTCTACAGCATGATTTGAATTCACGTATCCTGTTATTTATTATTGTTGCATATAAGCACTTTCTTTCATGTGATTAAGGTTTGCCGAGTGCTTGAACAAACTAATATTTGTCTAGAGGTAACATGATTTGGTTTTGCATGTGGTTTTATTTTAGTTTACGGTTGGTGACCTAACACCCCCCGCCACTCGCCCGGCTTGTGGGGCATTGTGTAGATCTAGATTTTTAGAAGTTTACCGTTTAGGTAGGTTTTGGATGGACACGAAATTAGACCCCCTAAATCTCTTAACCTCGCCAAAGACAGAACCCAACATCATCCTCTTCAACAAGATCCCTCTTCAATTCCGCATACTTCCTTCATTCCTTCACTCCGTCCAACATGCACCCATCCCATTACTACCCCTTCCTCGCTTGCATAATGCCTCCCCTTAATATACTATATATCACAGTCTTCCACTTCCTTTTGCCAATCAAAACACTCTCCATCCATCTTTCCTGACTCCTGTATTGTTCTCCCAACTCTCCCCATGCCTATTACTTCCTCCAAACTCTCTGATGCCTAGCACTTCCTCGTTTGTTTTCCTTTTCGCTCTACACATTTCACCTTTCCCATCCTTCTCCACGCCCACAAAAAACAAGGATCTTTGGCAGAACCGCGTTTGAAAATATAAATTTCCTTGATTATAGTATGACAAATGTAGGTCTATAAACACCCAATGTTTACGGAGAATGAAAAAATATGAACATCTCATTTTGTCGATCATTTAAGATATGCATGCATACCAACCTAATAATATGCAAGTAAATAATACTTAGTTTTAATACTAGCTACATAGGAATGCAACCAAACATAATAATCGATACAAAGGCTGATTTTGATTATTGAGATCAGATATCACCTAATTATACATAACATCACCTAATCTGACAATCACATAGCACTTTGGGGCACTAATCAGAGGGGCCAGTGGCGTCACCTGCAGTTTTCCTCAAAGGTATGGAGCATTAATCAACCCGAAGGCTAGCTCATTTAGGTAAGAGGATAGAGCTTCACCTAGTACTAAGCCAAACGGTGCGTGAAGTTCATACGAGGTAATGCATCAACGAAGTACGTACATCAACAGGGTAATATATGGGACCAGTTCCTTATTCCCTGTGCCACCTGTGGTACCCCGGGAAAATCTGGCATCCTTAAAAAAAAAACACTGGATTGGTGAAATAGGGTGCCCATAGGCGTGTCCGGGAATTGCACCTGGGGCCTCCAGTCAGTATCCTACCGCTCTACTCACTGTACTATCACACATCTTAAATTGAAATATTAAGAATATTTCCCGAGAAGGATAAGTAACACTCACGCCTCAAGTGCACTGCCGATGAATCAAGCATACTGAGTGTGCTTACGATTTATACTCCTGAGCAGTGTTTAAATTTTATAATTGAGACATCGCATATATTACACCACATTTTCTCATTATACAGCAATAATCAAAAGAAAGATTGACAAGGATTGTTAAGTGTTTGGCAGTTCCACGTCCATCAGAAGCGATTCCAATTGATAAGTCACGGAAAAAAGGAAGAGCAAAAAAGCCGAATTCAAACGAATTCATCCAGTCTGGAAAGCACTTGCCTGGATGGTTTCGAATTCCCTTTGCGTCCACCCTCCATTCGTCCAACGGCGTGTGAAATCGGGCATTGGCGATGGCAGGTGGAGAAGGAAGGGGGCGGAGAGGGGTCATTTCATTCCCTCTGCCGCCTACATGGCCATTCCCATTCATATGAAACTCAAGTACCCAGAAAAATCACACGACTGATCTCTGGAGTGGGCGGTGTTGTCCAGGGGATTACGTCTTGCCCTCCAGTGAGTCCAGTTAGGGGACCAAGCACCCTTTCATTTTATGGCACCACGCTTTTGAACACCGTGCAACTCCGTTTCAAAAAGTGTCCAGGGATATTTGACGAGAGAGTAATAGTTTTCGATACTTGAAGATACTTGTTTATTCGAATCTCGCGTTTCTATGGAAACCGATGGATGATGGATGGCCGATGAAAATTTGAAGATATACGTATTTCAAGTGGGGCGATTTTCGTGGTCGGGGACCAATAAAACATTCACGACAATTTTCTATAAATTCGCACTGAAAACCCTTAGGATATTTCATTCCCAGAAAAAAAGCTTTATGATGGATTACGAGAGAATGTTGAAACTTTAGATCCGAATTTATTCGATACAGCGATTAAAATATCACTCACATCACAGCCAAAAAAAACAATCTTTCTTGGATTTCAGTATCTATTCCAATCGCTTGTGCACACCCGATATATTATTCTATCGAGCTGATTATTTTCCTGACAATTTGATGCTTTGCAATTTTGAATGAAACTTAAAAAGACATTCTGATAAAAACACACACTTCATGTTTCGTATTTTACTCTTGAGAATTCGTCGAGTTATTTTCATGATCCCCATCGATTTTTATATTGCGTAGTAATTTATTTTTTTAATGATTATGATGGATATCAACGAGTTTTTTATTGACTGACTATTTATTGGTTTTAGAGCGTGGAAAAGTCATGACTGATTTTCTACTGTGGCTAATAAAATCTAGCAAGTACCTACCAAAAAAACCTATCTGTCCATGGGTTATAAGTTCATCTCGCTCTTAAAAATATCAAAACAAACTTTCAGGTTAAACGTGGGTTTGATTAAAAAGATTGGTCAGAAAAGTGAATATGGATTTCTTGTGCGAATGCTTTAATTAAATAATTTTCTTCTCCGACGATAGACAGAGAAATAAAGCCCTCACCTAATATTACCCCTGAATCCTCACCTCTTCAAAAGGAAGGCGTATTTCATATTAAAAGATCATTAATCGCATAAAACTATCCATGAAATGTACGTAAAACTTTAAAGAGTGACCCAAAATGAAAATATCCTCAGCACCTATCTTCAAATGTGATAAATAGACAATATCTCATTTACATAGACAACCAGTTTTCTAGAGACCTACATTCGACACCTTTTGAGGAACACGGATACTATCTAGCCATGGATACCGCAAAACGATCTCACATTTCCGCCGAAAACAATGGAGAGAGCAAAATGTTTCTCTAAGTCTCCATTGGAATTCTGAGGAATTTGTTGGGCCTAAGAGAAATACTTAGGAAGATCGCGAGTTTCCATGGAAACGGTGGAAATTTCCGCCACAGTGTTCCGTGGCTCGTGACCGAAAAATTTGGGGTTTTTTTTGCGTGGTGAATTTGATGGAGAGGTGTTTCGCATTTTTCCGGATATCAGCCGAAATTTCCACATCCTTCCACAGACACCCTGAGGACATCATTAGTGGGGTTATATCCGTCGTTTTTTCATGGAGCCCAAAGAAATTCCAGAAAAGTTTCCTACGGATCACGACCTGAGGACATTGCTATTGGGGTGAAATTCTTAGGATGATCAGCCTCGAAAACCAGTGTAAACTGCGCAAAAGTGTTCCATGATTGTGATGATGATATAGAAATTGATATTCCTCCCAGGCTGAAAAGCCTTAAAACTTCTTGTTCGACGCCCAAATCGATTCGCTAGGAATACGAATCGAACAGAGCGGATTCTAAATCGTTCGGGTCGATGATATTGGTTCAATATTTATGACTAATTTTTGTTATTCTATCGTTTAAGGTCGGTTTTGGATGGATATAGATTGAACAATGATGCATGTACCTTTTTTTGCATTTAAAAAAACAGAATATGACTCACCACACTACAACACCACTTTCACAATACTTCCTCTCTTCATTCCTTCCAATATCCCTATTCTATTTCTTTCCAATTTCTAAATGTTTTTCCGACATTCTCCCCTCTATATCACAGTATTCAACATCCCACTGTCGCTGAATACGCCTTTCATCCATTTTTCCTGCCTCGTAATGATTTCTCCCAACAAACCCCTCTCCTCGGCCACCATCTCTAGTACTTCCTCATTTGTTTTCCTTTCGGTCCATTCCACCTTCTCCATTCTTCTCCACACCAACATTTCAAAAGTCTCAATCCAATCTACGTCTATCCTCCATCGTACATAACTACGATCCATATCAAAGTTTTAACGAGACTTTTCTTAACATCCTTAATCAACGTCCCTATCATCAATTCCCTCCTCCTTGTGAAACCTTCTTTGCCAAACGCAGGAACCTGTATTCTCCCTATGTCCCTACTATTTTGACCATTTTGGTCCAAAACACTTCCGAGATAATTAAGTCGTTCCACCTGCTCTAGCTTTTTTAGTTTTATTTCAACGTTTAACCGGGCACAATTATTATATCAAATAAAACACAATTCCAGCCTTTGTTGACGGCATTCCAGGCAACAATGGGCCCGCCCTTTTTGCGATAACCGAACCTCTATTGCCCCCCCCCCCAATTTTGGGGGGAGGAGGAGGCCATTTTAAAGGTCAGAACCTCTAGGGTAGGAGGAAGGGGGGGGAGCTTTGGGCAGTGGGGCGACGTGCTTGCGGCAAGGAGGATAGGGTGCCCTGTTCTACTGGAGCAAACGCGATGCAGCATCCTCAGAAGATCACCCATCCCCCCCACCCTCCCCACTTAAGCATCCCTTCCCGTCCCGACTCTTTCTCCTTCCCGCGGTGCCTTGACCTCTTCTCTCCAGAAGGGGGTAAAAGGGATGGGAAGCAGGCGATTTCTCCTCTGCAGCAAGCAAGCGGCAACAGCAGCCGCTCTAAACCACCGCCGCGCGGCGGTTGACACCTGCCTCTTTCCTCTCTCTCTCTCACTCTCCAGTACATCTGGCAACGCCGCCTCTATCACTCCCTCCCCCGCCAATCCGACCACTCTCCTCGCAAGAACCAAGACGAAGCACCACCACCACCTCCTCCTCCTCCCTCACTCACTCCTACTCACTCCACAGATGAGTTGCCGTTCCGATCCAACGCAGACGATCTCTTCCCAACCCACCCACCCTCGTACTCCTCCTCCCCATTCCCGTCCAAGAACGCCCCCTTTTACCCCTCCTGCCCTTAAGGTATGCCCTCGGCCCACCTCCATCACGTCTCCTCAACCACTCCCCTCCCTCATTTATTTTTTTTACGATTCCTTGAGCGCGCGACTCCTCCTCGGAGAGAATAGTAAAAATTAACTTCCCAACTAACTAACAGAGACCGTTTGGCGGACTTCACTACGTTTTTTTAAGACGATGCCCACTAAAATCATTTCTCTCACTCTCTATTCCACTTACAGATTTTTATACTTCTCAGTATTTTGGTCGATTGGGAAGATTTAGGTGAATCACTTAATGAGGGGCCGAGCCACAACCAAAGTTTGTTGACGTATATACCGAAAACTTTTAACCAATTGTTTCGTTTCGAGTGATGTGTAAAAATAATTGAAAAATATAATCAAAACTTAACTGTTGAACTACTCGTGGAGTCAGAACTTGAGGATAAATACTTTAAAAAGTCATTATAATGGTTGAAAATTTGGAGATGATGTTAGGATGGTTACTAAGGGTTGTTGATGGCAAAAGAAAAAATGAAGTCAGCCATTTTGTTTCGAGAGCTAGGCCAACAAATGTGAAAATCTACGCAAAATGAAATTTACGTGAATTAATACTTGCAAGGGTAATTGACTTTTAAAATGTAAATCCATTAAAAACTAATTTTTCTGGTGTAAACTCAAGGAAAAGACGTTTGGCATATGGTGCACAATTGTAGGTTGCTAAGGCTTGTTGATACAAAAATCAAGTTTCGTGAGAATCGGAAATAAACGTTAAAACTTACCAAAATAAGTTGTAAGAGAACCTTTATCGTTGAATCACAATAAAAAAAACTCTTTCAAACGCCTATATGCGAGAACTTAAAGCATTTAGACACTTAAAAGAAAATATGAATGTTACAATTTGACTTCAAAATTATTCAACGAAAAATAACTATATTATTCGAAAACTCTCACCGTTAAATAAAAGCAAAATTTTAGTTTAACTTCACCGTATACCTAACATTCCATGCTGATCTGTACTATTTTTGGTTAATATCTAGATTAAAATAGAATAAAGGAATATATTTTCCGTTTCTACAGGTAAAGTAAGTAGACATTAAGATATTCGTTTCGAATGCGGTCAACGACAGTATAAAATTATTATGACGAAAGAAGAAAAATATTCCCGTTGAATAAACACTGTTTACTATCGAAAAATATGAAAATGTCATAATATAACAAAATTAAAACATTTTCTCACGAACATAACTCAGTTTTAAAATGCTATCTCATTCCAATCTGCTGCTGCTGCTATGTCCAAATACGTACGTTATTTGAAAGATGACGAACGAGTTTCTTCTACCAACGGATTGAGTCTTTTGGAAACCACAATTCACACGCCTTATAAATAACGCGTTAATTACCTCTTGATGCCTTCTTACGTAAGATTTGGTTGCTCCGACACGTTCAAGACACACAAAGGAAATTCGTGACTATCTTCTTCAACGAGGTTACTTTTCTTTAAGGAAAACGACAGTCTTTTTCTTCTGTTCAGAATAATTTCGCAGAATTCACTCACAAGCATATCAATCAGTCATCGAGCACAGTCCATCTTTTTTTTGTTTGTTTCTATAAACAATGCAACAATACAGACATATGTTTCTATAAACAGCGCCAAATTACATTAAAAGCTGTTATATTTTTTTTTCTTTAAACGATGCATAAAGAATTACATGTATATTTCAATATTCATGTATTTTGTAAAGATAAAGCTTTAAGGCGTTATTTTCTCCTTCGAAATAAAACAGTCTTTAGTGACACAAAAATATATAAAAACACTGATAAGGATTTTTAAAACATAGAAACAAGAAAATAGATTCTGATGATGACGGTCGTGCCGTTGAAACGTCAAAACTACATCTGTGAATGCTGTTTATTTGCGTTTCTATGCTTAAAATATCGATAACAATGTGTATATAAAAAAATATATATACACATATACGCGTGTGTGTGTGTATATATATATATGTATATATATGTATATGTATATATATGTGTATATATATATATATATATATATATATATATATATATATGTATATATATATATATGTATATGTATATATATGTATATATATGTGTGTGTATATATATATGTATATATATATATATATGTACACACGCACAAAGAAACCTAATGAACGCAAAAATCATTTGAAAAAAATCCAGGCAAATCAAACATTTTTATCGCGATCTATTGATGGATCACGATTTATCGATGCTCTATGTTTGTGGACTTCGGATAAAATAACCTACAGTACAAGGAATGTCCACGTGATGAATGCGTGTACGCATGGCGTTCAGTATCGGTCAATTTTACTAATAAGTACTAATTCTACTTAGAAATAGTTATTTGGTGCCAGAAAGCAGACCTCATACAAAGAACATCTTTAGTCATTCACATCGTATTCAGTTCAAATCTGAAACCCAGATACCGTAAAAAGGAATTGATTTCTGTAACAGGATTGAAAATTGACGCCATTAATGGCAATATGGGCGCTATTTCAACAATGTCTGATCTCAATGAGCGCCATTTTCATCTGAAATGCCTGATATATCTCCTGCAGCCCTCTATCGGTTAACTATAGAACCAAGAATCGTAAACCTTAATTGAGTAGGATTTAGGAATTTTGCGTAGTCTTTCTCCGTTGAAAACTCCTTTAAAAACATACGTATTCTGAGCCCATGACTGGACGCTCTCCTGTCATGAGTTCAGAATGCGTAGAGAATACAAAAATGATATTTTATTGGTTTACATGGCCCGAGAAGTGTGTCCAAAAGAGTTGAAGTAAAGGTCAAATATTTGCCACTGCTACAGAACCAATATAAATAGACGAAGTTAGATTTTACGGGAAAAGGAAGTGTAATCGAGAATGTGCCCCAGGATAGCCAATGTGAAGCAATAATCGGAAACGATATGAAGTCACGACAGAGGAGAAGATTACTCGTGAGTTTTTAGTTCAAAAAAGGATCTTTTTTATGTCGATTTACTTTGTGACATAATCTTTCCTTACTTTTGCAAATAGATAGTATACAGCGCTTCAGGCTATTTTATTAACCTAGAAAACTCATGCTATAACAGCTATGATCATGTCGAATGAACAGTAAATAAATCCTAAGTGGTAGGTTTGCTTATTAGCCGGTAGATTACGCACAGGAAGAGAACCGACATAGATTCTATGTACTATAGCATCTTTAAGGAAACAAAACGAAATATAATTGGTCTTTAAGAAAATCCTCACAATATCTGATGATTCTTTCTCGACAATATTTGGAAAAATTAAAAAGCCGAAATGAGAACATTTTCACAATATTTCCACAAGATATGTAATAAGTTTTTAAGTAGTTGATTTGACAATCAATAATACACTTATTAATTTTTTAACTGAAATAGGAAAACGTTATTCAACTGGCTATAAAACATTTACTCATTATTTTGCGTCAGTAAAAAATATGTTTTCGGTTATAACAATTTCCATTCATCTTTCATCCAATTATAATAATTTCTAAATAAAACGATCGCTATTTCACACCGCGAGCAACCTTCGAACACTGAATACAACATAAATATATAATATATTCGATATTTTAAATAACATCTACTCGATTCGAAAGCAATGCTTAGAACGCTTCGAATCAAAACTTGTTACTGTTTTCAGGGGAATGGCAAATTGCCTTGCGGCTTCGAGATACGGGAGACCTGATTTAGAGGTTGCAAAAGACTTGCATTTGGATTGTGCATTTGGGAGAAATTGCCATTTTCTGCATCCAATTCTATCGAAATATTGTACAAATTATCATTGCAAAAAGACATTCACTACATTTATATCGTCACCGTACAATGGCTGAAGGGATCATGACAATAAGATAAGAATAAATAAACCCTAGAACTGGTGTTTTTGGATTTTTCTCACAGAGGACTATGGGGAACAGAATAATTGAAAACGAATTACTATATGTTCAGATATCCGTATTAAAATATTACTAATATCCCTTTTTTTTATTCATTACTCCGATTAGATCCTATTTAACTGCGACCCTTATTTGAAGCACGCCTCGCAAGTGCAGAGTATTACTTGAAATTACTTAAAAACCTTTTAGAAACATATAATTTTTGCGACACTGGCGAATCTTGTTGCAGGAGCAGGAGCGCATCCTTGCCTCAACACCCTATTCTTCTTGGCTTGCAAGCAAAGATGCTGCCGCAGATAAATTGAGAACTGCTACATAACAATTCCAACATCTGTACGGCATGGAGGAGAAACATTGTTCCAATACTAGTGAAAAAAATCTTCAACTTAACACTATCTCCCTACACCATTCCTTGGGAAAAGAGAGAGTGGGAAACTTGGAAGTATAAGGACGACCAATGGAGCAATGAATCTTTTTCAGGAAGGGGTAAATGGGGGAAAAAAAGCGACAGCTCAGAGAACCGAACCCAAGGACTTTCAATTTCCGGCCGAGTGCTCTCTCTCTCTCTCTCTCTCTCGCGGGTCCGAGATAAGAAAGGAAGACAAGGGTGCTAGGAACGCAGCAAGACGACAAGTGCGCAGACGGGGACCCTGGATAGGTGGGTAATAAGGATCGAGGAGGATTAAGAATGAAGAAAAAAAAGGTTTGCCAGGACTGGAAATCGAACCACGGATCTTCTTCATATTTTTAAGGAGGAAAGAAGGTCAAACAATTAATTCAATTAATTGTCAAATTGGGCGATTTTTTTTCTCACGTTCCTGTTGATTAGGATCCAGAACCATCGTCATGGTTATCAATCCGGACGGTTGATTTGCATCAGCTCTCCGATCAACATCCTGTTACTTCACGTCTGGTAGAACCGACATTTTCAATTACCTGCCTATCATTATTCAGCTTCCCCTTCATTCAGTAAATCTTTTCCTCTTTAACTATATGCTTCCTCCAAATGTTTTCTTCAGCAACTACCTTACATACGGATGTGCTCCGCTATGCATCGATTTCCTTGTTCTTTCGAGTGTCCTCCAAAGACTTCCTCCATCACCCTATCTTCTATTCTCATTTTTTAATCTAGGATGGTCATTTAAATTCATTCAACCTAGCATGGCAGCACATTTCCATCGCCACCAAATCTCTTTTCTATGCTGTTCCTATCGTCGAATACTAATAAAAGTATACTCCACATACGACGTTCAATGAAATGCTTCCATCTATATAGGCTGGCACTACATGTAACCAAAAGGTGCCTTTCCTTATCATAAAATCTTCTCCGCCATGCTTATTCTACTTACTACATATCCTAATGGCTTCTTCCATAACTGGTGATCTCACTGGCATTCGAGTAATGGTTATTTTAAGAATTTCATTGGTTTCTTTACGTCTTTAAATTGACTAATCAGCTGGTTCCTTACCAAAAGTCTCAAAGGTGAAAACGTCATAATTAGACCATGCACAAGTTAATCGAACAACTTAACATATGTGTATTCCACAGGTTGTTTTATCGACACCTGCCTATTTCGCAACCAAATAAATTGCTCGGTTTGTATTCGTATCCATATTTAAACTCCTATTTCATTGCGCCCGGTACTATCAGTGGGCTCGCATATGGAGAGGACTACTGGAAACATAGGAATTGCAGTACGTGAAGAGTTATTTGTAGAGCGGATGACTGTTTGGGTTCAAAAAATTATGCACAGATTGAACCCCGAATAGAAGGGTATTCAATGTTTACATTTGTTGCTCACGTACTTGTACATGGTCATCAAATCATAATATTCACCGTCAAACAACTTTTAGGCTACTACTCAAAGTTCTCCTCCCATTCCCTCAGTCTATCATCTTCTCCTACATTGGACACGTGAATTCGTTCGTGCCAGTTATTACTAGTACGTTAGGGATAGTTGGGTACCATTTGGCAGGTATAGGGAGTTCCAGGAATGGAGGAAGCTGGGTGGGGGCAAACCCTATGTCGGCATTGGCCTACTCTATAAACGATAGGCGCCAAGGGGTCACAGAATTTAACGTCCCATGCGACGGACGGTGAATTTGCACAAGTGCTCTCCATATTGGGACCCTAAGTACATTGGAATCGGGATGCCACTGAAAAATCCTTCCACCTCCAGATTTCGAACCCGGGCCCCCATAGGCGTGGGACGCCAGCACTTGAATTAGCCACCGCACCACCTCAATTCCTAAAAATTCCTACGCGAACGGATCAAATAGCTCTCAAAGAGTAAGGTTCGTGAGATCACAATGGAGGGGGGTGTCTGTCTGAAAGAGTGTTAATTCACCTCATCCTGTTTCCGCCCGTCAGCCAGGGAGGGAAGGGTTGTGGAAGAGGAGAGTTCGGGTGGCTAAAACCTGGATTATTCTTTTGCGGTCACACCAATGGGTGAAAAGAGATGGAGAGGAAGGAAGGGAGAGGGAGGATTTCTCCGAGCAAGCTTCAAATCTCCCACGCGATCGTCAATTGTTTCTCGTGGGAGTGGTCCACGGAGGAAATGACTGGGCAAATCTCTAGCTTTTTTTCGAAAGAGAAGACGAAGAAATAGAATAAAATAAAAGAACCGATAAGTTTACCGCAAAAATTAAATTCTTCTCGAGGAGATTTCGTGGGCAACGGAGTGCCCCGATGCCCACTCTTCCATGATCCACTCCCGAGGAATCTTATTCCCTTCATAGTTGGGTGCCATGGCAATAGTTACTGCACCCATCTGTGGCAGTACGAGGCGTATATTGGTGGGCGGACTGAGAAATTTCCCCACAATTTCAACAAGCAAAACTTGAATCCCTGTTTTCCCCATTAAGGATAAAAACGCCACTGTATAATGCCACACTAAAATCATATAGAAAGGGCAGCTGGGAGAAATACAAAACGTCCTTACAACACATCATCAAATTATTAATAAACCTGTGTCTTTGGGAGCGGAGCCCATGAGTTGTAGGTCAATGTGATAGTATAGTTTTCCCTCCTTACTTTTCAATTCCAATTTGCACGTTATTGGATAGATGATTACTACATTTGTAGGTGCATGTGTATGTTAGTTGATAGCATACATGTATGCATTTTCATATGTGTAAATTAAAAAGGTTTTACATGAATATATACAACTTTGTGGGTGTAGACTGGTATGAATATGTTGGTTTTATTCTTGTTTTTTATTCTAGAACACACGCCACATGCTCTTCTACATCTACATCTACTTGTGTCTACGTCTACATGTGGCGGGGGGTGTTAGGGCACCAACCGCTTGCAGGGTATTATGTAGATGAAGATGCGGATAGAAATATTACGTTCCCCAAATGCTACTCGTATTACGACACATCATGCACCCATTTCCTCATCACAGGAAATTCGAAAAAAAAAGAACGATTAAATTTTGGTTTTTTATTTTAGAAATACCATACTATTTATTAATTATTCGCCAGAGATAATAAGTATTTCGTGTGTCAAGTACTAACTGAGGTTTTTGATTTGAATAGGACGGAATGAGTAAATAACACGGTTATCAACCGGAAGGTCGCTTTGTGAGTCGAGGATAGGACTTGCCTAGTATTGAACCGAATAGGGCGTATGGAATTCACATATTATCAGGGTTTTCAGGGGAGGGAAGTTGCGGATTCCCTGTGCCGCCCGTAATAGCCCAGTAAGATGATCTGGTATTCGAAAAATCACACAGCTTTGGTGATGGAATATGCATAACCCTATATTTAATTTGTTGGCTGATCACAACGGAAATTTAAGGTAAGTTTATTTCAAAAAGATCGATGTTACACGAGTCTTTTTCATGAAAGAAATTACTGACAACCATATCAAGGATGAGAATTTCAAACACCCAAAAAATGAAATGGTATCCAAAAACAATAATCGCCAGTTATCCCAATATGTGATGGTTTAAATACCCCCTGCCTTACGTCCTCGTGAGGTTCGCAAGGTAAGATTAAGTCAACATCAGACAATTTTACGCCAAAATACACACCCAAACCCTATCCCCAACCATAGCTACGGAGGTGGTTTAAAAAGATGAAGTTCGACAAAGTACTCCTTCATTTAAAGTACATATACTTCATATATTGAATAGTTTCAGGCGTAACTTAGTGGAATTATCCCATAATTAATAATGTTAAAATAAAACTTTGCATCTGTGAAGTGACAAAGGTTTATTTTAACATTATTCATTAGAGATACTTCGCAACTGATCGGATCTAATCTTAAAAGTAAAAAGTTATTTTTTTAGCGTTTAAAATAATGCAAGGTCTCTTTTCAAAACTCTCCGGATTGGAGGATGAAAGGAAGATAAATAATCAAGTGGAAAAACTTTTCAGGCATTGAAACTCATTTGCTCCACGCAGAATTAAGTGTTCCGGGGAAAAGAGTTCGATTACCTCATGAAATCGTATCCTCAAGATGTTTATGGTGGTCATATAAAAACTAACTACTTAAATTCTTCACGTAACGAACGCAATTTCCATTTTTTTACCACAGCTCACATCAGCCACCATTTCATTCAGACCAGTGGACATTCAGCGATGCGTGAATTTTGAATACTAATACAGAGGGGTTGGGATATGTAGAATAAGCGAGGTAGTGGGAGGAATATATTAGCCATGTTGGATGAGATGAAAGAGGATAGAGGCCATGGGGGAGATAAAGAATCCCTCATTGCAATGATTGTTTCTCAGGGTATTTACTGTCGCACTGGGCAGAACTGAGAAGAATAGGGTGCCCCTAGTCCCTACTCCATATTGCCAAAAAAACAATCATTAGGCTAAGAGTTTTCTGGTCTGGTCCAGAAATAAAATGAGAGAGATATTAAGTGTAGAGCAGATTATTTAGGATGCAATTTGTTCCACGAACGATAAGGGATGAGAATAAAATTGTCCGACAGTGGGAGGTTTATATTCGGGTCAACATTAGTCTGGTGTGTATTTAACCCCTGCCACGCACCCTGGTGGAGGTTTGCAGGGTAAATAAAAAAAAGTTGAAAATCGACGTTTCGATAGCCGACCCTGCCATCTTCTTCAGGTTAAAGACTTCGACTTCAAGTAGAACCGGCGTCAGCTATTGGAACCTGGTTCTCAACCCGATCGCAGTCCGGAGAACTATTCACTAGAGCAATTGACTAGATAAAAAAGTCAACATATATTTCAGAGAGGCAATTTCAGTTGGTATGACGTACTCAATTAAGGCTCGCAAACTAGTTAACCCTAAATCAGATCGAACGTTTACATATACTTTCTGCCCTCCTATGCTAAATAGTAGTTTTTATAACATAATGCTACACATTGTTAACCGTAGTCACCGGGTTAGGAGTGATTTTTCATGGACCAAGGAACTAAACATTGCTATGCTCATAAGTCTTATACCCTTCCCTCATGGTGCTACACCCCCTGCCACACACTTTTTTGGTGGCTCGCAGGGTACTTATGTAGATGTAGATGTAGATGTAAGTCCTGACAAGAACGACATAAAACCTCATATTACACTCTGAAATTGTTGCAATGAAATACATGTTAGCGAATGACTCCGTTAAAAGTTACTGTTGCGGCATCTCCCGCAGTTTCTTGAAATTTCTCATTATAAATGTCACAATAACATTCTTTAGCTCCGTCTACTTCCTACCTCCCTCAATTCCATCTTTTCTCCTTCTGCCTTGCTTTCCCAACAGTCCTACCTCTCACCGCCCTCTTCAAAAGTATCTCCTGCATCCACTTGTCTGTTGCCTATTTCAAATTTCCCCCAACAACCTTCTCTCTTCCCCTACCATGACTAGAGCGTCCTCGTTTGTTTTCCCTTCGATTCATTTTACTTTCTCAAACAAACAAAACTTAAAAATCCTCCAAACTACAGCTATCAACTTATCTGAACGACCAAAGTTTCAGACCCATAAAAAAAACTAAGACCCATGTAAAAGTCTTCACTTATCTTTTCTCTAAATCATCACCTAATGGTCCCTGCCGACAACGCCTCCCTGTTTGAAACAGCCAACTCATCTAATGAAATCCTTCTTTTGATATCCTCAACACCTTCTAGAGCAGAACTACTAAATTGGCGAAGTTTTCCACCTACTTCAGTTTATAATTTACGGCGAATGAATATTACATTCGACTTACATCTCCAGCGACAATTAATTTGAATGAAAAGCCCTTACCCGGGGGCAAATTCTTATCGTTTTATTGTATTTCAGTTCCAATGATATACGTTTTACCAACATACTAAGTTAAGACTGGCGACGAGTAAAACATAAAAAAAAATATTACGTGAGAAAAGATCGAAACGAAGTATATAAAGAACCAAAATTGAACACATATTGGAAATAGGACACAACTATGTTAATTTCAATCATTTTATTAATATGACGACCCGAGTTTCAATACTTAGTATGACCATCAGGTACTTTTCCGAGCTATACCATCCATATATATAGTGTATCTTTGGTCATGGAGCAACAGTATGTAATACTTAAAAGGACAATGCAGTATAAAGATTCATAAAAACTAACTGACATGTTTCTCAATTTTAAGTGATGTGCAAAACCTTTGCACTTGGATGCCCCACCCCTTAATTCTCCTGTCCAATCCCAAAACGTCTTCTTTCAACCCCCGTCGTACTGTTACTCCATGACCCAAAATATAATATTATATATATATATATATATATGTATATATATATATATATATATATATATATGCAAGGATAAAGCTCGAAAAATTACCTGATGATCATACTACAGGTATGCATTGAAACTCGGGTCGTGAAATTAATAAAATTAATTTGAATTAACATAGCTACTATTTTTCCATCTGTAATGGATAAGTTCCACAAAGTCAAACCTGAAACTAAGAATTTCATTCTTAATGCATAATAGCAAAATCTAAGAACTTGAACTCTACGACCTTGTAAATGAATAAAATAAAATGAAAACTCCTATGGCCGTAAAAAGTTAGCACCACTAGTCCCGCAATGAAAACAAAAATTTCGTTTTAATTGCGTTTCATTTCATTTCAATTAAAAAATTACTTACAACTTTTTGTTGATTGTTGTCAATTTATGGAAGGGCTTCAATCTGTAATTTACCCTTCGCTGCTTTAGTGATTCCCAGTCTAGCTACTCTAGAACATTCCCGCAAACTAATGCAGACGGGTGTTCCGGTCGAGAGGCTGTGGTTGGTCACTGCCGAGACCAATTTCTTTTCCCAAAACCATAACAAGAAAAATTTTGTTTTCATTGCGGGACGAGTGGCGCCAACTAATGGGAGTTGTAATAACGTCACAGAAAAACAAATGAAACCCATCATCGACAAATCATACGTCACAATCTGTATTGCGCAAATCACTCCCTTGTGTTCTGTCAAAATGCTGACAAAAAAAAGTTACCACCTTTTGACAGAATGGCGCACACAGCGGCTTGCCACGCCATTATAATGGTCGTGTTTCCATTTTTTCTATCGCGGGAGGCAATTCCTCAGCGCGGCAGTCCGGCGGCAGATTTTAATTCGGTGGTGATTGCGTAATGCGTTCCCTACCCTTCCTCACTCGCTGCTAAAACGTCTGCTGACTTCCATCCCAACTTCCCTCCCTTCTCGCACAGCAATTAAATGAGATAAAAAAAATCAAAAAGAGGCGCATGCTCCTCTACGAGCAGGTCCTGAGATCCCCTCTCCCACTCCTGTCTTTAGGCATTCCCTTCGAATTCGCTTCTCTTACTTCTTCTGTTTTTTTGCGTCCCTCTCCGTGCTCAGTCGAGCTTCCGAGAACCCGCGGAAAGAGAGAGAGAGGGGACACGTGTGCGAACCAAAGAAGGTTTTTCCTTCCTCCTCATCTCGAAGAAGGGCGTTTGGAACGGAGGTGGTGGGAGAAAGAGAGGTAAGACGGCGGGCTTTAGATGACGAAGAAGTAGACGGTTTTCCTGGAGAGAATAGGTTGTGTGCCTTTTCCTCAACACCATTCTCCGGACCTCCATCGCAGCGATGACGAAATGGAGTTGAGGAGAAGTGAGCGAATAATACAGCGAAACTTGTCTAAAGCGGGATATGCATAACATAGACAACTACCAAAATCGGAAAATGCACAAGAATCATAAATAAATACAAATAGAAAGAGACGGATAGAGAGAATAGGTGAGAGACAGACAGAGAAAGAGAGATTTGAAGAATTACTGTGATATGGCTTTGCGAATATTTTGTTGTGTCAGATGAGACAAAGGATAACAGCAAAGTGTTATGCAATGGTTCATGAAAATCCCACTCTAAGCTGGTAAACTATTATTACCAATACTTCAAGAGAATAAGTCATAGGAGGATTGACTTCTTGGTAGCACAATCACCTTTTCCGGTGAAAGGAAAGAGAAATTCTCTCACCCTCATCCCAATTTTCAATCTTCGCAAGAGTCCCTCTGTTACTTTCGTGCCCTGACTTTTACAAGCGTGTGTCATGCCTGTGTCAGCCAACAGTTTGATATTGTACACATACGAGTATATTGTACATTCATGTATATTATACACACATTCAACCACGGAAACCCGCCATATGGTGGGGCATACATGCATTCATTTCGATGGGTCGAAGATCCGTTGTTCGAATCCCGGTAAAGGAAACATTTTTGCGCTTGAGATCTGCTCGATTCCGCCTTTCCCACCTCCCCTGTTTTTCTTTAATACATGTTCCTATCCTCTTTTTCTTACATCTATTTCCATGTGAATGAATATGTATTCGCCATATGGCGGGATTTCGTGTTTGAATGTATGTATGTACATATGTGTGTATATATATATATATATATATATATATATATATATATATATATATATTCATTCAAATTGAAATAGAGATAAGAAAAATGGTAAAGGAACACATATAAAGGACAAACACAATAGAGGTGGGGATGGCGGATGTGAGCAGATCACGAATGTAAAAATACTTTCCTCGACCGGGACTTGAACACCGGATCTCTCCACTTGCCGGGCGGATGCTCTAAACCACCTGAGCTATCGAGGAAGAGTACTTTTACATTGAAATCTGCGATCTTATAAATCGCCAAAGTGCTCCGAATCATTACCCAGAAGATGGCGTTAGGGAGCTGTTACACCCACCAAAGGAGAAATTGACAAACACAAGAGGAGAATGGACAGTAGGTTAGCAAGCATACAACATCATAAAGGATAGGAACGGTGCGTTTCATGGCACGCATAGCCAGAAGAAGAGACGAGCCACATTGGCCAAATACACATTCAAACACGAAATACCGCCATATGGCGAATAAATATTCATTCAAATTGAAATAGAGATAAGAAAAATGGTAAAGGAACACATATAAAGGACAAACACAATAGAGGTGGGGATGGCGGATGTGAGCAGATCACGAATGTAAAAATACTTTCCTCGACCGGGACTTGAACACCGGATCTCTCCACTTGCCGGGCGGATGCTCTAAACCACCTTGTTTGTCCTTTATATGTGTTCCTTTACCATTTTTCTTATCTCTATTTCAATTTGAATGAATATTTATTCGCCATATGGCGGTATTTCGTGTTTGAATGTATATATGTATATATATATATATATATATATATATATATATATATATATATATACGACGGCGTGTGCAATTTTCACATGTCAGGGTAGGGGGGCCAGTTCCTTTCCCTGTGAAGGGTATGGTAGTAATCTACCGGTTAAGGTAGGTTTAGGTTTTGATGATGTTTTGACATGTATATGTATACATAGAAGAGTAGTCACTGTCATGGCGAAAGTATAAACTATAAAAATCAATTTCGAAAATAATTCGTAGCTTTTATTGCATCTATGTACGTATCATCCGATAATAATGGAAATAAAATATTCGAAATATGTTTCCACCTAGCCTACTCGGAGCTTAGAACGATATCACGTTCTTCTCTCTTTAAAATTATTTCTTTTGCTGGATTATATTGTTCTTACACTTGAATTATTTAATTGAAACGAATAAAGTTATGCTTTCTTGTTTTATATTTTGAATTTTTGCCAGGACGCTCATGTCCAGGCTTCTTCCACCTGTCTAAGACGGAAAAACCTGGAAACTTCCAGGAGAAATCACGTGGTCTCCCCTCTGGGGCGAGTCCACTACCCTCGCAAGCTTTGGGTTTAATGGAAAAAAAGAATTACGCACGTCTTACACTTCTCCCCCGCCTCGCTCTCTATCATCCGAGACAGCCTGGCCCGACAACAAACGTCCGAGAGCGAGCGTGTTTTGTTTCTGGTAGGGAGAGGGAAGAGCGGATGGGAGGGGAAGTGATGTGAATGGCAAACACGATCTGTACGCCGGAGTAACAAGCGCCTCCCGTGAGCACAAAAGGAAGCGCTTGTGAGAGAGGACTTTACCGAGACTGTATTTTTATGTATTCGTTTTTTTTTTAGACTTTTCCCTTGGTAAAAATCACCTCAATCTACAGAGCGTCCTAATGTAATCCGGTTTTAAACCATAATTACGGTTTCACCGAGCAAATTTCATTTGAGTTTTATCGATGTTTTTTATCCAACAAAAACAAAGAAGAGTGAAGAAGAAGGTGAATAAAGAAAACGCCCATTTATTTCTGTTGTCTTGCCGTTCCTCCTCTCTTTTCTCAATCTCTCTTATCTTCGCCTATATTTTACTTTCTTCGTTAAAACTGAATGCGAGACTGAAACCCACCTTCCTTGAACGTCATCGCATTTTTCGCGAACCAATTTTTTTATTTTTTTGTTTTAATTCCCTCGATATTAATCTCTCCGGGGGCACTACCTATTCTATTCTGACCATCTGCGCAGACATGAAAATGAACGTACTCTTTCTCTTTCTTCCATCATCTTTTGCGACGGTAAAACATTGTTACTGAAGCATGAGATTCCGCGAAAAGAACCAAGTAATCTTTTTATGGAAGTGTCGGAAAACTCTACATGAGCTTGGTATTTTTTGATGGTGATTGAACGTAACACCAAAGTTCTGAGATAGATTAGAAGGAGTACGGGAGATCGCAACTGAAACAAAATACTGGCTGAATCCACGACGACTTAATCTCCATCATAACTTGGACGCGAAAGTGAATTTTGCGAGAGATAAGATTTGCATCCACGAAGGAACGTATCCCTTTCAAAGTTTTCTCTCATTCTTGAACTCCCTCCTTATTCTATTGAAGAGTGCTCCCATTTATTCATTTTATTTTAAAACATTATTCACATAGAGCAGTAGCGCCAAATTTACTGTGAAAAATATAACAAAAACATGAAGGAGGACAAAAACAATAACAGCAAAACAATAACAATCATAACAATAACAACGAGAACCGAGCATGGACGGGGGAAAAATTAAATTTGTTGACAGGTGGAATGGTAGCTTGGGTGGTGAAATTATTGCATGATAAATTAAAAGGATCGACAGTGTGAGGGAGTGAATTTAGAAGGGAGGAGAGGCGAAATAATAAAGGTGAGCGCTTGGTTAAAGATGTTCTAGGAATAGGAAGAGATGGAGTAGGCAGTGGGTGCGGGTGGATCGAGTTGGTACCCTGAGGTTGAAGAGAGAGAGAGAGCAGTTAAGGGCAATCAATAGTCGAGTTTAGGGTGTCAATGGAGGGGTTTTAAATCAGGTTTAAGTCTGCGGATTTGGGGACTAGAAATGGATAAGGAAGACAGAACAGAATTTGAGGACATGTTGCTGAAATGTGGGACTCGGTGTTTTTACTGGTTTGCCAAAGAAGTGAGAGATACAATGGAGGGATTTAAGATTAGTTGGGGATGAGGTGGACCAAATTGGGGAGCAAGATGATACTATGGGAAGGAAAATTGTTGGGAATAGTACGGATGGAGTTCTATTGGATACTCAATTCCTGTGAAGCGGTAAAGAAGGCCTAACAGGGACAAAGCTTTGTTTTTTAGAGTCTGAATTTGGTCGGAGTAATTTAGTTTATGGTCGGTTAAAACACCAAGGTCTTTGGCGTTTTAACCGACCGATTTAATTTGGTTGCTACTCTATTTAAGGGAGTTGAGTTAATGGTGCAGTTGATTGTCAGGGGTTTCTTTTCAGAGCAAGAGTCATGAATCTGCACTTTCCAGGGTTTAAGTTAACCTTCCAGGTATCACGCCCATAAACTTATGCATGTGATTTTCGGAGTTCTTGTTACTCCGGTGGTGGGTCATGGGAAGCTTTATCTGTTGGAACCTTGGAATTCACGGTTTACGAAGCGTCATCCCTTTACCGGAGAAATGTTTTCTCCTCTGCATCGGAAAGTTGTATTTTTATGGCTCGCGATCGTTTTTGTTCCTCGATTCAGTTCGGCATTAAGAACTGCGACGCTTCGATAAATTTTCGCTTTATGATACGGATAGTATTTTTACATTATCCTCCATGGAAAAATACCTCTAATTACTATAATTTCTCCCTCTCTCTCTGAAAAACTACCCCAAAAAATGCAGTTATACAGGTTTAACCGACGAAATAAGACGCTTTCAATGAAATATCAAAAGACGGGAAACTTTTTTCAGGTGATTATTGCCACGGCAATAAATAAGTGTGGCGAAATCAGTCGCCGTAGGAGGATACGTTCTGCTTCTTTCATCTTTCCCCGAGTTCATAAACTTTGAACGTAGTCCGTGATGTCTCGCACAATTATTTAGTGCTGGAAGGAAATATTAAGACTACGCTCGGATAGATTTTTATCGCCACTTAAATATTGCAGAACACCTGTTTGTTACCGTACAGGGATTGCATTTGACGTCGAGTGCTTCGCAGGAGTGACGTCTGTAATGAGGGTCAACCACACGATTACATAAGTAATAAGATTCTCGAGAAGTAAGAAAGGTTAGGTAAAATGATTAGGTAGAAGGGAATAAACTAGAGATGCTGCAGTTCATGTATCCGAAGAGTATTTCAAGGGAAAATATTCATAATTATGGGGACTTAAGGAAACGAACTGTGGAAGCGAAAGAGTCAGTTGCAAGAAGACGAAAAATAAAAAAATTCCAAGAAACTACTGGAGATGCCGCGACAGTAACTTGTAACGGAGTCATCCGGTAAGTGTGTATTTCAATTCAACAATTTCAGATTGTCAAAATCATTCGCCTCTATCAGAATACGAACCCGCATCCCTCGATTTCCGGCCGAGTTCAAAGTGTAAGAGGACGCCTCGGTAGCTTAACTAGCTAAAGCAGTCGACCGGAGATCAAGGGATCCAGAATCGAATCCCGGTCGTGGAAAATGATTTTTACACTCTGAAATTGTTTTATCACCGTAGTAACGAGACGGGTACCCTCACTAAATAAGTAAAGAGAATACTGTTAAATATTTAGTTAAGACTGGAACCACGTGTATTTGATTCAAGTGAAATGAGCGCGGATTGGAAATTTATGAGGTGTGTCGAAGAATGGAGAAAATAATTTGGGCAGAAAGAGAAAAGACAAATGATGAAATTTTAAAGATTCTAGGCAAAGAGAGGAAACCCTTAAGAGGGAATCCGAGTTATTGGGTGTAGGAGATATGGGAATAGTAGAGAAGGCCGCGATAGAAGGGAGAATGTTTTGTAAGCGGGGAAGAGTAAACGATAAGTTTTTTATGGCATTGGTAAAACAGTAGGTAGTTACGAAGAACTGAAAAATTAAAATGATGTAGGGGGAATATGATTAAGTTCTCGCGATACTTAGATCGAATTAGTGGCACGTTACCATCCAAGAAATACCTTCAATAAGTACAGGGAACCTCAAAAAAAATAAAGTATCGAAGATAAGACCTTGGCAATTGAGAACAAGTACCCTTTTCGCATTTTATTTTTTTTAAACTCCGTCTTAGTCTCCTTATGCTAACCCCATCAAATTGCAAGTGTGAAGGGAATTATCTCTTAATTGGATTTTCCATTTTCATTTATCACGCCTAAGAGTTCTGTGCTCGCGGAAGGATTGTCGAGGTCGATTCTCAGTTGATCTTAAAAGAGTTTTTTTTTTTTTAGCGCGCCGATCTGCTCATTGGAAAAGAAGATGGTTTGAGTGGATAAAGCTACACCACATTGATCACGGTCATTTTTTTGAACAACTTTGAGGAAGCGTCAATTGAAGCTAACATAAAAAAATAAACGATAATTATTTATAGTTTCAAACCCGAACGTGCAGGTGATAGCCATCAGCATCCTATTATTATTTCCCTCTCCCCACAATTATTTCTCATCTTATTATCCTCAATGTCTGATTCTGGAACAGACATTTTGCAGTTTCTCAAATAGAAAAGAGAAAGTTAAGTCCATTTTTTTAAGATAAGATCAGAATCGAAAGAGAGAGACCGTTCTATCACAAGGAACACACCACGGGTGAAATAATCCTTTTTCAGAATCTGGCCTTTTTTAATAAAAGGCCAGAGAAGAGATTTTGAGTCTGGCCTTTGATTTTACAAAGACTACATGCTTATCCCTCAATGTGAAATTTTAGGGAGTGTGGCATTGGGTGTCAGATCACCACCCATGGCGATAATTGGTGATTATCAGAAATGCGTATTATTTTTTCGACAATTTCGAGTCTTCATACGTGATGCTTCTTACAGTTGTTGTTGCTAAGACCCGTGGGTTAGGGATTCCTTAAGATTCGATAAGTTCGGGAGCCAGGGTTAACTTCTTACTGTGGCCTCGCCTTCCAAATAATGCGCGGGGGCAAACCTTTTCCCTCCGTTCCCTCTATCGGCATCCCAACTGAGGGACTTATTTATTTTTATTGATTTATGTACCCTGAAATCCACCGCTAGGGTGTGTGGCAGGGGGTGAATACACATCAGACTAATTTTGATTTGAATATGACCCCTACCGCGGTCGGACAATGTCATTACGATCCCTTATCGTTTGTGGAAAAAATGGCATCTTAAATCTATCTGTTCTACAATTAATGTCTCTAATTTTATTAACATGGTCTCTCCTACCGTAGTACGATGGGGGTAATAATACATTTTGAACATCACTGCCAAAGAGACGTCCTCCCAATTTATGCAAGAGCTTCAATCTGTAATTTTTCCTTTGCTCCGTCAGTGATTCCCAGCCTAGATGCTCTAATATTTTGGATGTGCTACTACGCTTTACAAATCTAGCTTCTCTACGCTGCACACGATCCAATTCGACAATCAATCTAACTTCGTGAGGATCCCGTTAATACTAGCAAAATAGTCTAATTGAGGCTTAAACAGCGGAAAATAACATTTCTCTTTGACTTTTTCATCACATTTTCCTAGTACTCTTCTTCTAAATCCGTATTTTTTTCTAGCTTGTCCACATATTACCTGTATGTGTTTCACCCAGGAGAGATCGTGAGTGAGTGTAACTCCTAGGTATTTAATCGAGTCTACACATTCCATTTCGGTGTTCCCAATGCAGTATCCGTTCGGGTGGGAATCGCTCTTTTTCCAAAAATTTATCACTACTCACTTTTTTTAAGTTTATTCCAATTTCCAAGAGTCTCACCAGCGTTTTATAGCATTAAGGTCAGCTGATACGAGCTGCTGTGTCGTCAGGATCAATGATCACCGTACGTACAACGGTAAACTACAGCATCGTTGGCAAATAAATACATCTTACTACGAGTAGTTACTACGGGATCGGAGTTTCCTCGCTATGCTATCGAAGGGAAGTTAAGGCCTAAAGTGGTTTATCATTTGGTTTCATATCCAAATAAAGTAATTAAAACAACTTCAGAGTTGGATCATTCGTTATTGAGAATGAAACAATTATTTATTAGTGCTACATGCCATATTTAATAGTAAAAAGCAATACTTTACCGAGTGTACCTTAATGACAACCCGAAATCAAAACAAGTCTTATATTCAACTTAACTGACTCCGATAAAAGTTACTGTTGCGGCCGGCATCTCCCGCAGTTTCTTAGAAGTCCTAATTGATAGTTTTCCCCATTTCAACACGGGTTGGGGATTTCAAATCCCGTCCTCGCAATGCATTTTCAAATATAGCAATACGAATGTATTTAATTTACGTACCAAACGGAGAGGACTCTTTTGTACGCATTCAACATTTTAGCATTTTCAAGTTAAACTCCATTTTCATCCGTTTGACTGAGCAGACTAAAAGGGGGCACGGGAATCACTTACTTGATGTGGGGTCGTCCTTAAAATACGCAAAGCCAATTAAGGTTTATTTTACCACCTTCAACCACTTCGTAAGGGATCCGCAAGATATAAACGCCCCCTTCCGCCACCTTGCGCAATTACCAGCGCTATCATTAATATCAAACGGTCACTTTTCCCAGAGATAAAAATAAATCGACGAGCTAAGATTAAGAAAAACACATTTCGCTGAGATTACTAATCGGTTTAATTAAACGTTTGAGTTGAAAAAAAATGTGCATCCTTGAAAGTCTTTTCAGAGGTTTTTCAATTTATTCGTATTGTGATACGCGCACGAATCATCATCATAATTTCAATTCTATGTTTGGTTTTTACTGCAGCCCTTCTTTCTTTCCCATTCAGTATTAATTACATCTCATCCAGTGACAGCTTCTCTTTTAAAATCTCTCTAAAATTAGTGAGGCTTTTTCAAATCAGAGAGGAGATTAAGCATATAAAAGATAGATTTAATATGTCATTTTTTCCACGAACGATAAAGGAACAGAACAACATTGTCCGAACACGGTAGTGCATAGAAAAGAATGAAGGGCAGTGGATTAATTCAATCTTAGGGTTAAAAAATACCAATTATGATGTCGCATATGGGAAGGAATTGTGTCTATCAAAGTATTCAATTCCGGGATTTTCATGAGATTTTCTTGAGACCCCCCACTGAACACGTGTTCACCAATTTTTCGAATTTAATCTGTTTGATCGTGCGCTTGCGTGAATACGATAGGTTTTCCTTTGCCGACGCCATAATTTAAAAAAAAAACATTAGCATTGGCTTTGGCTACATAGCAAATACCGATATGAATATCCGCGAAGCAACATTTTAATTTTTTTCATTAAAATATTGCAGAATTGAGCAAATACCGTAGGATTGAAACCATTATGCGGATAAAGGAATGAATGATCTTATTCATATATTTTGAAGATTATTTAAACGCGGTTATTTGAGCCAATTTTGGTCCACATCACTATGGCGTCTCCATGGAAATCCTCATTATCGTTTTCAATTACGTGAATGTCGAAACGATTTACTGAGGAAGATTAAGAACCATGTGAATAAACACTAATGAATTATTATTTAACTCGAAGAGGTGATGGTCTCGAGACTATAATCCTTCTCAGGCGCCAAGATAAACCTTACGTAGACCTGGGGCATGGAATATATTACCGAGAATTCCTAAATTGTCCTTACGTTTTCGTGTTTCTAAAGAAAAACAAAAAATTAGGAGGAGATTGATATACTAACCACGTCAGATGTTTTCAAAGCTAATTCCTCACCGTGGGAATAATTCGAAATTTTAAAGTTATCTGCGTGCTCTTATAACTGCGGAATTCCACTGAGCCACGGCCAGGCACGGTGGATTTCAGCCGCGTGAAGTCTCTCTCAAGGATGTGGGTCTCCCTTGAGCCGTGTCATGTTAAGAATTATGTCTTCAAACGGCGGAGGAGGGTAGGGAACAGAACGCGAAGGGGACGATCAAATCTGTCTTGAGGGCAGCAACCGAAAATCGTGCGCGTAGTCTCGAGTCAACAAGATCACGAGAAATCGCGAGCACGCCACACGTGACCAGCGCCTTAAGGAAGGGCGTAGGAGAACAAGATGGCTAACGTCGCAGGTTGTCTTGGAAGACAGCCAGCAGGCCAAATATATATATTTTTTTGTCTTTCCTCACGGCCGAATATCCCATATTTTCTTTTTTTTAATTTCACTCTCCTCTCTCTCGATATTTTTTATACATTTTTATATGGTTCTCCTGAAGGAGTGAACTCGTTAATTGCGCGTGGAGGAAGAGAATATATATATATATATATATATATATATATAATATATAATATATATTTATTTATTTATGTATTTATATATTGTATATATTTTTATATATAGCAGTTTTATCGCTAAATAATTCCCCAGATCATCCCGTTAGTCACCTCAACTGAGGAGAGCGGAGTAATATGTTCAATTCCGATAGGATCATCCAACAGCGAGTTCTTTTGTCAGGAAAATTACCGTGACGTCGTTTAATCGTGTTGGTTTCGGTCGCGTGGCGATCCGACCGAAGGGGAAAGCAAAACAAACGAGGAACAAATGGCGCCTACAGCCGTGGATTTTGGCATGAATCACATCGGAATTAGTACGAAGACATGCAGATCCAACCTCACTCGCCAGCGTAGGCAAACGGGAAGATTTTCCACATACGCTAGTGCATACTTTCACGCGCGCGGGAGAATTATCCACACCCAGGATAGAAATTAAATTAAAAATCGCCAATTTCAGTTAGGCGAAAAAGGTACTTCATCTTCCCACAACAATTCATATCTTTTTGTTTCCTCACACGATTCAAGATATCGGAATTTGAACAAGTGTCCTCTATTTTTCTTTCACAGGAAATGAAATGGTAAGGTACGTTTTTGCTTACTAGTATCTATATTCTACCGCTTAAGTTGGGTTTTTGGATGGACGCATACTGATCATTGCTTCATTTCTCAGCTTCGTCTTACAAGAAATCAGATGAAACCCGACACTACAATAGGTTTCAATGCCACATACATTATATTATCCCTTCATTGCGTCCAACATACGGCAATCCTATTCCTCTCCACCCCTTCCTCGCTTGTCCAACGTACTCCCCTCTATATCACAGTCTTCAACACTCCACCCCCAATTAAAATGCACAGCGTCCATCTTTCTCACATCCCTTGGATTTCTTCTTTTTCTGTTTCCAACCACACCCCTATGTGTGTGTGTGTGTGTTTGTTTTCCCTTCTGTTCCCTTTGTTCTCCTTTCCGTCCATTTTCACCTCCTCCATCCCCATCCACACCCATGTTATCTAAAACAACCTCCAATCTACGCCTATTATCCTTCTTTAACGACCATGTTTCCGCACCGTGCAAAACCTCGCCCCGTTTCAAAGTTTTAATGATTCTTTTCTTAATATCATCACTCAAGAGTCTCTGTCATCCATTAAATACCCTTCACCTTAAAAAAAAACTTCTATCTATAAACCAAACTTTTTCTTATGTTCCCACTCCTGTGACCATCTTGGTCCAAAACACTTCCAAGATTATAAAATGTTTCAACCTGCTCTAATTTATGCCCTCCTATTTAAAACGTGTACTTAGCCTCCTTTCTTCTCCGAAACCTCATACCCTTTGTTTTGTTCAGGTGGTCTTCATCTCATACCAAACATTATGATAATGCAGTATTTGCAGTTAAGATTTATTAACGGTGGGGTCCGAAATATGAAGTCAATTAAATAATTAGAAATAGGAGGGTAATTTGATAACCGGCGCCGGAGTTAGACCACTCTAAATGACGAAAGGCGACTAGGGATCACGTGATGAAACGTCCCATCCGACGGATGGTGTACTACACCTTTAGTGCTCTTGGCACCCCAAGTAAGGATCGTGATATCTCTGGAAAACCCTACCACCGCCGGGTTTCGAACCCTAGCTCTCTTAGGGGTGAGAATCCCAATAGACCAACCACGGAGCCATCACCAGATCATATACGAAGGCTCGTATATCCTTCAGGGGCCATTGAAGGATACGACTTACGAGAGAACATTGGTAAGATCAGGTGGGGGGATTATGTATGGATCCGTAGAGTAATCTTGAAAGACTTCAAAGAATATATGCGCGGAGAGCAAAAACAACACGTGCATTACTTAAACGACCCTATAGTGTTTTTACTGAGGATTTCATTGCAGCCCAGGGACCGACGAAACCCGAATCTGCAAGTAAAATATCTAAAATAATTACTAACAGCGGTCCAACTCCTGTAAGATCTCTGCTAGTAATAATTTACTCCACTCCAGTAAAACTGTCGAACTGATGAATTCAAGTAATCATTTTTCCCGCGAACTATTCGCGACAACAATAAAAATGGGCGCATCTAAAAAAGTTGGTAGGTACGCGCGACCAAAAAAAAATAGGGGTCCACAAGATTAAATTCCCATTAAAAGCTCTCCAAGTCTGTCGTCCTAATGCCCCTTGTGTCAAGTGGGGTGTAGGTGAATGTGTATAAAGTCTATTTATTGTATTTGCGAGGTGTCCTTCCGGAACGCGTAGACTACTAACCGGTAACTCGTAAGTGTCTGAATTGCATGTGCGCCTTCCCTATTTCAACGTATTTTCTTGTTCTCTTTGTGTGGCCATAGGAAGAGCTGCTAAGCATGTAACACTCGCAATATATGTAGGCATGCTGCATGATTGGTGTACGGTCGCACCCTTTCCATGCGGGTTTTGGATGGATCGCGGGGTGCCATGTACATGAGGAAATAGAGGGATTATATGTAGAGAAACTGGTGATCAACCAACCCCTGCCACACGTCCTTGCGACGGCTTGCGGGATATTATGTAGATGCAGACGTATAATAGGCTTTTGA
The DNA here is from genome assembly GCA_037158775.1 of Hetaerina titia. Classification (NCBI taxonomy): domain Eukaryota; kingdom Metazoa; phylum Arthropoda; class Insecta; order Odonata; family Calopterygidae; genus Hetaerina; species Hetaerina titia. The sequence goes on from CM073773.1 coordinate 26,029,407, forward strand.
AGGACCCTGGCACTACATACTACCACTTACACCCTTAAGAACTTACTAACATGGCGCAAAATATTCTTTAAACCAAAACATTACAATAATTCGTTCCTTCGCTATCTATACCTATTTTACACCTCTCTACTTCCTTTAAATCCATTCAGAATGCCTTTTACTCCCTCCTACACCCTCGCTTTCTAAGCATTCTCCCCCTCTATACGCCACAGTATCTAGCATCCAATGACCACTCAAAATATACCACTTGTCACACTGCCTTAAAATTATGTTAATAACGATATCTGTGTTGAGAGCATGAAAACAAATAACCCAGAAAACGTTCTTTGCACACATTCGGGCTTTGTAAAATACGAAATCTTGACGATTGTAGGAGTCTCGTCATGGTGAAATTCCGTCTTCGCAAAATAAGATAAACTAGAAAGGAATATGTCTGGTTTATTTATAAACAGGGCACGTGCTTCGACTTTTCAACGTCGCCCTCGTACAGTTAGTGATGGCGTTTAAGCATCTAAACACGTGCCGCGTTTACAAATAACTCGTGAAAATTTTTCCTTGTCGTTAATACCCTTTCCACTTTCGAAGAAGACCGCATTGGATGAAGCAAACTTTAATTTTCAACGCGGAATAATTCATATATATATATATATATATATATATATATACATATTATGATTTCTGATGACGACGGCCGTGCCGTCGAAACGTAAATATCTACTGTAAGTGTCCTTCTTTTATGTTTCTGTGTGTGTAATATCTATTATCTTAGTGTTTGTGTGTATATATATGATTCATATATATATATATATATATATATATATATATATATATATATATATATATATATATATATGTGTGTGTGTGTGTGTGTAATTCATACATTACATGAAATCCGCGTTATAATATATATAAATATAAATATAGAATATCCCAACGATGGATTCCATGTTATGATCCAATCGCCGAGGGTACTTCGACAATCGCGTTTTGCCCTCGAAACCATTACTGGGAAACATTTAAATCTGTCAACAAATTCAAGAGTTTCATCCACGACTCGGTAAACAACACCCTGACCAGGGGGGTATTTCCTAATTTCACGGAGTGTGATGGAATAAGGCCACTTAGACAAGGAACATACACAGAAGGGATCACCGACCACTCAACCACCAAGCCGGGCGTCTCGGTGGAACGCAGGGAGAAGGGACAGGTGTTTCGGCCGTTCTCTGAGGTGACATTGTTTTTTTCTTCCCGCTCCTTGTTCTTCCCGAGTAGGAGGAGCCTTTGTGGGAGGGTTTCGACATTCCCGAGAAATTACAAAGCTCAAAAATGGCAAAACGTCGTGGCACTGAGCCGCCCGTGTCCCGGTCCAAACCTCCGCGAAGAAATACCTCGCCAGTGGCTGGGGAGAGGAAGGTGTGTACAGACGGGGGTTGATGAGAGGGCGGGGGAGGGTGTTTTTGGGGAGGGGATGAGAGAAATCCCACAGTCCTACGAGAAGACGCACGAGAGACAAAGAGCAAAGGGGTTTGGTGGGTGGAAGGAGGAGAGGGTGAGGTTTATTTTTTTTTGGCCGCAACCCCCTACTTACTCGTTGGTGGTCGCTCTCGCTGACACACAGGCCGTTCGGGGAGGGAGGATACGCCCTTAGATTTGTACGCCAATTTCGGCTTCCCTTTACGACGACTATCTCTCCACGACGGATATAAAACCCGTCGTGCGTTAATCATTGGCTCCATCGTTTATATCAAATGGGATCACATCATTAGCCCAATCGTGGTCCGGCAGGAGATATCTTGTAAATAAAATTAAGAGAGCTTAAGTGTACAAGAGATAGATTTAAGATGCCAATTTTCCCAGGAACGATAAGGGATCGGAATGACGTAGTCAGACAATGCTAGGAGGGGAAAAGTATTTTGGGTCGAAAGTATCAGTTCACGAAATAGCTCATGGATGAGAGTGACATTAATTTCATCACCCATCATTAATACGTGCTCTTAGGCGATACAATCACTCGTGCAGTCACGATTCAACTCGCAAAAGGCTGCCCAAAAGGTAAACTTTCGACTGCGACAAAAACAAAAAAAATTGTTGATTGAAGGATGACAAGTACGTCGTAATTTATAGCGCAATATCAAAATCCGCAGTAAATCAACTGATATAGTTCCTGTGTTGATTGAGGAATAAATAAAAATATTATTTATCTACGGTTTTAAATATTGCCTTCCATATTTTCAACCGACCCTTCCCTTCTATTACCCTAATCGTTTTCATGTATCAAGTAATGTATTTACTTTGATTAAAGTTGAAAGTGAAGAAATATATACTGATGAACTTAGCTTATAAAAAAGAGGACTACAGGATGGGCTGCATAGCGTTGATTATTAATATTAAAACCATTTAAACTGGTGGTGACCGCTTAAAAATCAACCTCAAATAGTTTCCACTAACGCCTATACTTTAATTAGTGGCAGGCACAGCATCACACTCCAGTAAAAAAACTTCAAATGTGATTTTTTAGTAAATTAAATATGAAATAACGGCATTATATCTCCATGCTTCTTGAAGAATGCCAGCCATATTGACACCCGCCTTTTCCTATTGCCCCCCCTCTCCCTGGCCCAACCTAATCGATTTAGGCCAAGGTTCGCAAATGGCAATAATCGAAGAAAGACGAGAAGGGCACTTGGGGGACAGAGAGAGGGTGGATGTGTGCCTCCCGTGACATTCGAGATGGACGCTGGAGGTCGCGTGGCGACGCCTTCCACAAACATTCATGCGGGGAGGCAGCCGTCGGAGGTTGCTCTGTTGCGCTTTCCTCTCCTCAGATTACACGACGCACCCCTCCCCCTACACACTCCCATTCCCTTCCAATTCCCACCCCTCCCCTCCATACTTCTCCTCAGGAGCTACCGGTGGTGCTAATTGCTCCCTGGAATCGTTCTTTTCCGAGAGACCACAGGAGCCCGCGTACATTTCTCCAGGTTTAAACATCGACCATTATTGTTGAATGAATCAGTAACAAAAGGCTGTAAAGGAGTGTATTTATGCCGGGATATATAAATACTGAATTAACAAGTATTTTCACGCTGTGGAATGTTCGGATTGTTTGCCGTCGACTTTCTGTTCACTCATCAAAATTTTTTAGCGTAGTATTCTCTGAAATTCATTTGAGTATTAACCACAGATTTGAGATTACTTATTCTCATCGTATTCTCGTCCCTTCACGTAAGCCTAAAGAAGTCTGCGACCTGATTGTCAATGCATTTAATTTTATTAACCCCCCCAAAACTCGCCACGAATGAGTCGAAAGAAGGATTCTAAAATTTTATTTAGATTCAAAAAAGTTACGGCAGGATTTTTGCAAAAGAAACGCCATCTCCTACACAACCATAAAACATACTTTGACTTTCTCCAATTAAATAACAAGTCTGCTATTCATCAGAATGGAGAGCGGCCAACGAATTCTAAGTTAATTAATAAAAATGGAGGAAAAGACTCCGGTCTTTATTTTTGTGGAAGTTATCCATCACGGATGGAACGAAAAAAGATTTCGTCAAATCCAATTAATGAAATTCATTAATATGTAGATACTAGTGTCAATAAAAATCAATTAGTGGCTTTCACATCCTTGTTTTTGTGTCTTCCGTAATTAATTAAAGTTCAATTCAACTCTGACCTAAAAAATCCACGGCAAACAGTCCACATATTGGAATCAGTTTTTACAAACTGGACAACGCGTATCAGAAGAAACGAGGCGAGGAAACGAACGTGTACTGCTTAAACTAAATGTACACATATATTTTGAGTTAATAGTAAGGTAATGGGACTAATGAATTAATCTTCAAGAAAAAAGGGAGTAAAGTCGTCTCTTAGATTTGTATCCATCTAAACGTCTATTCGACCAAAGACCATCCGTTTTAAGAATCGTCTTAAATTGGTTTCTCATATATATAATTGAACGTCTGGAAATTCTTCAGAGAACCATTGTCCCAGCCTCTGTAGTGATACAGTAGCTACTTCGACGACTAATCCAGAGGTTGTGGGTTCGATCCTCGCCTAGGTAATAGTCTTCCACCTATTTCCTTTGAAAGTCACTCTTTGTTACGTCACCTTTTGGGACATTATATCAAGATCTTAAGTGCATGTCGTTTTGATAAAATTGCCTGTACTTGTAGCCCAAAGTGAACTCTATAAATTGACCATGATAAAAGAGAATTATTGGCGAAAAAGATACATAGATACATAGAAAATTAATGATTTTAAACTTGGTCTCATATTAGAGGAGGATTACTACAAGATTTGTGGTTAAAATACGCATAAATGCATGTCGTTACCATGCAAAAGTGATACCGCGCACAAATTATATAAGGGTTGGAATAGTGTTAACAAAGTAGCACAAACGCGTCTTTTTTAAAGAGATAACTTATTTCGTGTTAAAAAATTAGCCTGAATTACACATTTAAAAAATCGGTGCCTAAGAAATAGTCCAAAAGTAAGTTTTTGGGCAAGTTTCAATATTAATAAGAAACACTTTTTAAGAATGCCAAAAAGTTTATATTAACTTCACACTTATCTGTTTACGAAAAACGCATGAATGGATGTTACATTACGTTCAATCACTCGTATTTAAATGTCTAAAATATGGTGATGCATAGTGAATTGTTCAGTCACGACTGACCTTCCGCAAACAAAAACCGATGTTATGGTCAACTTGACTTATATTGGAACAGTTTTTAAATTAAAAATCGATCACATTTAGGCTATTTCTCATTTCTTATATAAAATTTACTCCATTTTTTCCAATATTACAGGTTAAAAATCAGGTTTCCCTTTGCATTAACTTCAAAATAATGTTCACGCCCTTTTTAATTATGAGTTTCACAGTCACTTTAACAATTAATTGATATTGGAGGTATTCCTTTAAGGATAACAGGTTGGAAAGTAAAGCTTTTGTTGACTTTTAATGTACCATAGAGTTTATGAAATTCTTTGAAAATTTTAACTCAAATCATGAACTTTTTACCATAAAAGCCACCGATTCAAAACGTCAATTCGTGATGCAAGACAATGCAAAAGGTGAAATTGCTCCAGCGCATGACAACCTGCTAATGGTTGTTTCAGCCTTCATGCTAATGAAAGTGACTCAGGGAAGTTTAGGGAAAACGAATCTTTTAATCGCAAAATCCCTTTCACTTTCTGCTTCTCGATGACCTTCAGTCGGCAGGGATAAGAGCAGAAGTGGGAGGTTGCCCTGGGTCCAGATATATTTTTGACGGGAGGTGACGACATATACGCTCTATCGCGAATTGTGGTGGCTGCAGTATGAGATGGCTTATCAACTACATGAATAAAATTGAAATCACGTAAGATTTTGATACAATTGCATCACAAAATTGTGAGTATATTCGTCAGCGAATGCACCGATTATCCACTGCGAGATATCGCCATCAATGCGTTGAATCTAGATCGAAGTCTTCATCATGTTCCCTGGTCATCGTCCGTGAAATTGATTGGAGACAGCTCTCCGCACAATATTCTATTAGGTTACTCCTTCATGTTTACATATTTCTTGTCCCTGACGTCTGCAATTAGTTGTTCTATCCATACCATCTCTTGGGTCCACCTCTGCACGTCTTCCCGTTTACTTTCCCCTTATCGACGACTGTCCACAACAGGGCTGCTACCGTGTCTCGGAATCTATCCACATCTAGTAATCTACTCTCAAGTTGGTAAGAGTTATCTTACCTGTGTCTGAGTCTTCTCCCTGAGTAAGTCCCTAAGTAAGTGTAAGTCTATCGCCCGATCACTAACTTTTTTAAAATTTTCTTTTGATAAACAAATTTTTCAAATTAAAAAAATAAGGTTTACGTAATAAGGAGAGGCGAAGAGGTATTGAATGAATATGTGAATTAGGAGCGATTAGAAACGATCAATAGGTTAAGGCCACAGACCGATATATTCTGAGTTCTTAAGAAGAGACGAAGGATTAAAGATGAGGAAAGGCATGGCGAAACATACGCTCAGAAAGATGAGTACGTACGAGACTCGGCAGTGAGTTAGAGATCGATCATAGTTGTCAAGGTGTCAAGTGTTTTTCCATGAGTTTAATTTTGCGTGGATGGGATACATGGAAAATATTAAGGATAGACAAAGAGTGTATTGAGACTTCGGAGGCGTGGGAGTGGAGGAGAATTCTAAACGTAAAGGGGTGGAGGTATGGGGTGGAGGTATGGGGAGGTGGTATGGGGTGGAGAACAAGGTGGTGTCGTATTGAATAGGGGTACGACAGAAGTGAATGAAAAAAAGAAAATAAATTGCATGGATCATGCACTGAGAAGTAACTGTCTTAATATATGTAATCGAGGGAGGGCTGGGAGGAATTACAGGAGCACCGGAAGACGGATGAAGATACTGGATGATCTCAAAGAAAATTGTGATAATGGAGATATGATGATAATTAAAGCGAAGGGGAGAAGTAACTGCTGTATGGGTATATTGCAAAACCAGAAGCACGAGAATTAAAAGAGGAAGTAGACCAAATAACACAATGTTCTCTTGCATACTTCCAACGTTCTCTTGCCAACCGTTGCCATGGTGAACGTCTATCATGTGCATTAGCATGTCCAAGCGAAATATTAACGAACTTTTCCTGTACCCTTTTTTAAAAGCCTTCTTATGTTCCATCACCAGTACTTTTGAAATTAAAACCAGCGTGCAATTATTCAGGCGAAAAACAATTTTAAAAACCATCTGAGAGAGATCGTAAAATTTCAATATCTATCTCGATAGCGGAAGGACTATTGGGAAGTCGCTTTTTATCGCAAGCCAATGACTCGGTCAGAATTTATTGCGTATATTTTTTTATAAGAGGAATTGTTCTAATGAATGAATTATTTTTTCCGGATTCCTACTTGTATTCGACCGAAACACAACGAAAGTTCCCGAGTCGAGCGCTAAAACATATCACAAGCGTCGTCTCATGATTTCACAAACGAGATATGACAGATCACAGCTTGTGGGACCAACAATTGTCGGGGACATTGTTGTTTGCATGCACGAACGAGCAAACGACTTCTGAAACAAAACAAATGTTGCTCTAGCTTCTCAATGAATCAACAGATGGCGCTGCAGGAGTAAAACTGTGTCTGAAGCATCAATATTTAAATATAAGCAAACTGCTATTTCCTTAAACGATTTAATCCGTGGCTATTCAAGAGCGCAATGCGAAATTCTGAAAGCAAGCAACACCGTTTTCACGTGCCACCAGTGTTTTATGCGCGACTGCTTCGTGCGTTCGACCCGGCATTGCCACCTTAGTGAGCCCAGCGACCGCTTGCGTCTTGATCCCCGGTCCGCCTCCTTCCCTTTCCCTCCTCTCTCGCGAAAGGGCCCCCACGTATGCCTATCTCCCTGCCGCGGCTGCTGCTCGAAAGTTATTGACCACGCAGAGGGGAGTGTCGCAAGAGGGTCGTCGGGGTAGGAGAGTTGTCCACAATCCTCCCCGGGGAGGGCCCGGCCGGCAGGGGGACACGAATTCTATCACGCGCGCGAGGGAAGGACTCCCATCGCCCTCGCCTCCAGAATGCCTTATTAGGACGAGGACGCATCTCTGCCGAGAACAACCGCGACCCCGTGGCAAGCGACCAAAAAACATATCCCCCGGAGGAAGGAATTACATATGCGGATATCATGGACATCTAAGTGCGGAGCTTTATTTTCCTCCGACCAGACGCTCGAGACAAATACGAGTGGATCCACCAATCGGAGGGAGAAACTGCCTCTAATTCTGTCTATAAATGAGTGAAATCAGGAATTACGATAAATGCTTAAAAAATTATATATATGCATGTATATGTGAGCGTGTGAATGCATGACAATGTATGTGAATATACATATATAATATTATTATGTAATCTACCGGTTAGTGTAGGTTTTTGGATAGATATTTTGTGCTCGAATAAATGTTTTGTGACTCCAAACGGAACACAATCCAGCAACCTACTCTAGATCAAATTATATTTTAGCTCATTTTCTCATTAAAAAAAACAGGTCCTTTAAAAACGCTTTCATTCTCCGCTCATGTAAGTTTTAGGAGGAATTTCCACTCCGTCTCAAAGTTCGAGCATTCCCCTTGCGATGGAGTTTTTATGTCTGCATTTCCGAAATCCTCTCCTTTTTCCCACAAATTGATCGTATACATTTCTATGAAGGTGTACGAAATTTTTATTGAACTTTCACTCAGCTCTTCTCTATACTTCCAAATTAATTTCACTTTTCGTTTTCTTTTCTCCTCGTACGAAGTGAGCATGGAAAATGCCGTACCCGAAACACGCCATCTCGTTTATTTGAAATTCTATGTTTGTTGACATCGTTGCCATGGACTGTGAGCATATATAAAGAAGCAAAATAAAACGTTTTATAAATAGAGTACCAGCTTCAATTACATAAATGAAACAAAGAAACGGAATTTTTGGGAAAATTTGTCAGTTTAATTTCATTTCTCTTGATACTTTAAGTATGTACGTGTGTGTAGAAAATGCCTTTTCTGAAACACACCATCATGGTTATCTGGGACTCTATAATATTTACCATTATCTGGCACTTTTCTTTCGTATGCTCTCAAGCCGAATGAAATTGATAAACTTCATAATTGTAATCAAATAAATACGCCAATAATACGCCTACGAACAACTTCCTTGGTCACCAATCGAATTTCCAAAAACCACCGTAGATATTTTCCATAAAAAAATTATATTTTCATACGACCGGAGACATTCAGGTAAATTATGACATTATTAACACACATTTCATTTATTCGCACCACAAGTGAACAGAGATATTCTCTTATTTTGGTCAGCATTTACACTAATAAGGTGCCCCAGAAGTTTACGTAAGGCGTAATCTTACAAGCATTTCCACACTCTACATTTCTACGATCCTTCCTCGTATGGTCCTGCAAAGGGGCTCTTCGTCCGGCGATAGGTAATTCTATGAAGTCTATGCGTCTATGGAGTATCATTCCCGTCTCCATAGACAACTGTCGCCTTCCGCATACTCTCTGCGTCCTCTTCCCCGACTGTATCCACTCGCTCCAATTCATTTTTCGTTTCGATTCCACCACGACTCGCCTCGTATTCCGTGAAATAAGCGCGCACCGTGAAGCACATCGGCTAAGACAAAAGTGGAAGGATGCCAGGGAGAGTGTCTTGAGCAGAGTCCAAAAAGGTTGTCATGTGAAGGGGAAGTTTTCTTTTTTTTTTAACGTTGCCTCGTCTACCTCTCTTTTCTAACATGGCGTAACCACGGCTACCGCTTGACATGGCGACCACGGATGTAGTAAGGCAATTTGGTTGTCAAGGAGGGAAAAATTATGTATCTGTTTGATAAAGCTGCTGCCAGCGTCCATTCCCGCGTTCAACACTTGAAACCGGAGCCAATTCGGTGCATTGAAAATGTAACGCGATATGACCTGGAGAAAAACCGAATCGGAGGAAATGAACTGGACTCGGGTGAGTGCACCGTAAAAAAAAGGCGTCTCCCATGTTTTTATTGCGAACTGTTCGCGAAGTGATACTATATTGTATCCGACGCAATAACTCATTGAACGACTTTCTCTGGAGACCCGTTCATGGAAAATGTTTGGAGCTTGAGGGAGTAATGTCGGACATTAAAAAACGGAGGCATTTAAAAACTCCTATTCGTTTTCTTTTTCAGATTTATTCTCCTTATTTTACGGCTTGTGTCCCAACACAGGCCCTTGAGCAGAACTTAGCACGAAGATGCAGCAGACGCGAGTTTCAAAGAACGGAACCAAAAGTTGGGTTCCGTTCGCTTCACAAGTTCGGCTCCGATTGGTAAAGTTCGGTTCATCTCCGATGCGAAAAAAATGTAATCCCAATTGAATCCATTCAATCATTCGACTCTCAAATTTCGAACCGAAACAATTAACATTTTTCTTTGTCTACACCATTGATGGGAGTTTGGAAATTCTCTAAGTAAACGACAATGGATAACTATTTAGGTTAAGAATATATTCTTATTTTTTTAACATCATACAAATGAACTTCTTGACGGCGTCGAACCAGTTCGGAGTCGGAAGTGAACAAATAAACCTCCAACAAATGGACACATTGAACAGAGACGCATACAACGAAGAAGGAATCCTTCACATCCAATGAATAATTACAAAGTCTGGAGGGAAATGAAGTTATGCAAGTAAATAATTTTACGTTTAGTGTTATCAAGAGTCACTTCGAACCGAAACGATTCATCATAAAGTACAGAAAACATTTGGTTTTCCTAGAGAAATTTAATTATTTCACAACCCTGATTTCGACTTTTAAAAACTCGTCTTCAGCTTGAGCTACCATAAAATCCACGGCCATAGAAAGTTTTTCTATCCTTTCACGTTTTTTATTCTTGATATACTCACCGACATTTCTATTTATTAAAATTTCATCCACTCAAATGTATGCTACTGATGGAAATGAAAACAGGATATTGGACAAAATACTCACATCCAAAGACTGAAATGAAGAATAGAGGGAAAGCTGAGTCTCTGCTCGTTAATTTCAATAATTCATTCAAACCAGAACGAATTATTAAACTTTGCTACCACTACACAAACCTTGTTAACAAAACGATCACTTCGGTAACTCTTTAAACATGTGTCCAAAAGTGACCAAGAAACACTTCGTGGGTACGAAGCAAGTGAAGGCATGAAGTGTGGCAAACAGTGTACTGACGACGCTCAATATAATTTAGCTTTCCCAGTTGATTTGTAAGCAGAGATCGACAGACTTTATACGATGCACATGACCCATCATGAAAGTAATTCGCATGCTTATACTGTGATGCGACTATCATTTTCAGCGCGGTAAAACCGGTCGGGAAATGTGGTGGGGGGATCTTCCCTTCTACCGCACCCGGTCGTCAATCTGCTCCGAGCAGTCTGAGCGGAAAGACGTGCCTCCGCGTGAAGTGTGTTTTTCGACATAGTAACATGGCGCGATGGAGCGCCCAGCCACACATCCTTCATCGTTACCAACTTCCTGGCCCGGAGGACCACCCCGGTGATCCCCCAGCCCCCTTACAGTCCCAAATTGACTCCGTGAGACTTGTTTTTTGTTTCTCCGACTGAAAGGAAAGTATTGGGAGGCCGTGAAAAATATCCAAAAGCATGTAACAACGTTCATGAGAGACATTACCGTCGAGGAGTTTAAGGGTCGTGGAAGACACGTCTCCGCAAGTGTATTGATACAGGGAGAGAGTTTTTTGAAGATTTTTAAGCATATATACAAGTAAGATCAATAAATCTATTTTCCCCAGAAAATGTGTATTACTTTTATAATGGACCCTGTATGGATGCTAACACTATAGCAATAAGTCTCGTGTTGGTAGTCAAAGAACCATCAATGGGCCTGCGGACATTTCAAATTATAGAGCAATTAAGATTCACACGCGTGTATTACATACAAAAAAATCTCACTTTATCGATTAAAATTAAAGGTACGTAATAAAAGGTATAATTTCACTTCTAATGGTGAGAGGGAAATTTTCCCTGGAGGGAGAAACGTCCAATTAACAAGAAGAAATGGAGAGTTTTAATCATACAAGGTTAGGTTTACAATTCATTAGTAGAATTAACTTCCCACAGTTTTACACAAAAATATCAAACGTTAGTTAGATAATGCATACAGCATAATTATTATTTCCTAATAATACAACATAATCTTAACATTCAATGTTGGATATAATTTAAATCCTAAACGTCTTCATCAAATTCCTCCTGAACCACTTAATACTGACATAGATTTACGGATTTAGAGTCAATATTTACTACACGTTTGACTTAAACGTCCGTGGACACGTTCTCCGATCATTCCATTCCCTGCCTTTTTCAAATTTCTGATATCATTATCGCCGATCGTCGGAATTGGAGTGATGTATGTCCATCTCTTTCCACACGATTCTCCCGTCGACCAGCTTCCAGGTGCTTCATTTGCTCTCAAGTTCTGTCTTTATCTCTCCCACAATCTCAGATTCTATCCTAGCTCTTTCCCAGTATCCAATTGCAGAATTATCTCCGATTTTCCAGACGAACATCCCGGCCATTTCTTCTCCAATTTTTCTCAACAGCAGTCCGGAATGTGATTGGATACGGTCTAATATTGATTAATCATCCCTCAAATCTACGAGTGTTACTAGTATCATTGATATCTAGTCTCTGCGATGGTTCGTAAAGTCCTATCCTACGTCGTGCCAGCGACTGAACTTCTCCATGCAGAAGTCGTGTACCGCAAGTGTCTAAAATCATAAACAAAGTAATCAATCCAAAGGTCGATTTGGTAGGTGATGGTAGAGTTCACCCAGTATTAGTGGCGTGTGAAATTCACACATCAGGGTAGGGGGGCCAGTTCCTTTCCCTGTGCCGGTTATGGTTTCCCAGGAAGATTTGGTATCCGAAAAATCACGTAGCTTAGGTGCATCTGTAGGTGCCCAGAGAGGCTTGCCCGAGAATCGAACCCGGACCCTCTGGTCAGTAATCCAACCCTCTACCCCTGGACTGCAGCGACACCCGTAAGTACACATCGACTGTAAAATAAATGGTGGTTTTTTCTCATATTTTTCCCCGATGATTTTAGAGAAATTGAATCACATATCCCTAAACGGGGAAGGAATTACAAATGAAGAACAGTCTAATACCTGCACACATGCACATGAAATATCTGGTGTTCTTTCGGCGTCTTCCGTAGAATGAAATCCTCGTGGGTCTTCCGCCGGTTTAGGGTCTCCATTGCTGCCGACGTTTAGATAACGTTCACATAAAATGAAATTAATTTGGTTGGAAATGGGATGCTGAAGACTGCCATAGAGGGGAGAATGTAAGCAAACGAGGAATGGGTAAGAAAAGGATAAACATGTTGGACGGAATCAAGGGGGAAAGAAAGTATGCAGAATTGAATTAGGGTTAAATGTAGTGTCGGATGCCATTTGTATATTCATATGAGAGGGTGAGAAAGGAACAGGTAATTTAGTTGGCACAAAAAAGGCCATGAGAAGCTAAATATCTCCTTTCCACTTGAGGTGATTGCAAGAAAAACAATTTCTGAGTGTAAAAATAATTCGCCTATACCGGGATCCGGGTTTGTATCCCGGTCAAGGTGAATGATTTTTTACATTCTGAAATTGTTGCATTGAAATGCATATTAGCAGGTTCCGTTTAAAGTTACTGTTGCGGCATCTCCCGCAGTTTCTTGAAATTTGAGGTAATTAGTCTGCATCCATCCCAAAACTACCTTAACCTGTACAGCACCTTAAAGGAAATACGACTAACAACGCAACTCAAGGGAAAAATTAACGAATAAAGGTGAAGGCTATACAGGGATAATGCGTACCGTCGTTCTAAGAGGGCAACGGGTGTTTACTGGGGAAGTTAAATTAGGAAACAATGCTAAAGCGGGCGCCGCAATGTTAAAAAAAAAATCTCTCGCAGGAAGGGCAAAACGTTGTTTGATGGCATAATCGGAGGTGTTCTCACATCATTCGGCCACGATGAAAATTCGATGATGCGAAGTTTGCTTAAGTGACTTCCCATTTCGTCCCTCGAGAGGGGATTCACGCAGGAGTTCTCGTGGTCGCCGACACTTGAAGAAAAGAGGCGCATCCTCGGATTGGATTGGGCAATGCCATCAACTCCGACGCAGAGGCAACATTGTAGTTTTGGCCATACCTCGGGGGGTATTTTCATGCTTGAATCTCCGCGTTTTCACCACGGACGAAGGTGAAAAATTATCTTTGATTGGGTCTTAAGATTTCTAATGACGCAGCAGAGTTATCCGGAGGATAGGAAACTTAAAGATCGCCGACGACCCTTAGCGAAGATGACATAATTCTAATGGGTAAGTTTGGAGATTAATCTATTTGAATAATAGGGGGAAATCTTCAATAAATAGATTAAAGTTTCCTGAAATGATTAAAAAATCGTCACTCCACCATCAGCATAATTAAACCTAACGCAGATTTTCTCGCCGAGGTTTGGCTCATCCTAAGTCACTTAGTCCTGTTATGGCCGATGAAATCTAAACACTAAAGGGATGCCAGGAGGCAGTGAGGGTTGCCAGATCCTTTCCCTTGCAACTCCATTCGGTTTCCCAGAGAGATTTGGTTCCCATAAAAGATTACACCGTCCGGTTGAAGCATGGTGTTTTCAATAACACCGGGTATCAAACCTACGCCCTGTGGTACGGAGATCGTACGGTAACGTAAAGTGCATCTAGTTTCCGTTGGCCGCCACTGAAATTAGGTACTCAATCAGAACATTTTTTTCTTAAACTGCTGGCTTTATCAACCATCATCCCATTAATTCTCAAGGCAAAATTAACGCATTCAAGAATCTTCTGCGAAAGTATTCCCATTAAATACTCCTATCTTACGCTTCTCTTACAGATTCCGACTCTTCTTACTCTACTCCTTCAACATTCCTTCTAATTAAAAAAAATTCTCCCCCAACACCCTCTTCACTCAATCTTTTTGTTTTGAGTTATTCTCGTTTAAAAAATTTAAAAAAAATCGAAAATTAGGTCTTATTGAGTACAATCGATCCGAGGGCGGAAAATTTGCACAGTGCGAACTGACTCATTCACGAATAACAGTCAATGGAAATGCGGGGCAGTGGGAGAATATCATGAAGATTAAATGAGCCAGTCAAATCCTTTTTTCTCAAGTCCTGCAATGCATAGACGAAGATATGAGCCTTCTGGAAACAGTGGAAAGAAGAACCGAACAGACAGATTCCTCTCACAGTTATGAGGAGGCAAGATGGCTTGCCGAAGACTTTGCGGGATTAAAAGAGAACGGGAAGAAGTGCGGAGAAAGAAAGACCTCGGGTGAGATGCATCGATCATAAGATGACAGACAGCGAGGAAATATGAGCGCATCTGGAGGCTAGGAGAAAGGAGAACTGCTTGAAGAAATGCGTCAAAACAATCCTTGAGAGTGCTAGGGTAAGAATACAAGCCAACATTCCCCAGAGAATCCGGTAACTCCGTACTAACATCTAGGTATTCCTCGTAACCAAGGTGAAAGTAACGATGCCAAACACGGTCAGGGATTATATGGCATCAGTCATTTTTTCATAGTTATTCATTGGTGCGTAATCAACTCAAGGTGTAGGGGATGTCTGGAAAGAAAGGTAGTGACATCCATGAACGAAATATTAATGACCCAAATCATTCGAAATGTAAAATTGATACTTGCAATTTCACCGTCGCCAATCGACCAACGTGGCTCCCAAACATAACGAAAAAAGAAGTGACTTTAAGCATTGCTTTCATAGATTACGTATTTAACGTACTTTACGTTGCCCGACTATTTTCCACAAATATAATAAACTCTCAATTATCCGTGTTAATCGCAGCAGGATGAAACACGCATGACCGAAATGTGCGAAAAATTTTGTGTCGTGACATAAACTGATTCAAATTTTTTTGAGCTTAGGAAATAATTTATTTATTGAATGCAACGCAGCTATACCACTAGTTCCGAATATATTTATTTCTTCTTTTTCATAAATAATAGTATATACTTTTTCACATATAATAGACAAAGGATCGCTGATACGGATTCATATCCATTACGCGATACCGATTTAAATATTGCATTTTATTTTGTCAAAGACTTATTGGCTGCATAATGAAAACTATGTTGTTTCTTCGCCTTAAAGGAGAATATGGAATTCTCAGAACTAATGGACGCAAGGTAAGCGAAAATGGGAATGTATGGGGATGGTACGAAAATGTTTGAATGAAAACATTAAATACTATTGACAACTTTTGATTGGGTGATCAAAATTAAAAACTCTTAAGACAGCCGAGGCACGTATCTCAAACTTATATTTTTGAAAATTTATTGTTATTGATAATTTACCGGCTAAGATAAGTTCTGGGTGGACACGACCTACCAAACGATGCATCGACAATTCTCTTGTATCTCCCTTAGCGAAACACAACCCCAGGATCCTACACTACAATAAGCCCCTCTTCATCTCATCTCCGTTCACTTCCTTACTCCTTTCATTCCGTCCAACATGGATGTTTAATTATATGTATATTTTTATATGTATATATATATATATATATGTATGTATAATGTGTTCTATATATATGCTCTATATATATATATATATATATATATTCGCACATAGAAATAGACATATAAGGAAAGGGGATAGGAAAACTCATAAAAGACCAACACAGGAAAGGTAGGGAAGGCGGTTTTGAGCAGATCACAAATGTAAAAATATTTCCTTATCCGTATCCTTTATATATATATATATATATAGCATGGAAAATCCGTAAATCGATATTGCAAATTTAAACGATATTTACCGCTGTATTCACATCTCATGCAAGTTGTGACTATGTTTTGTTGGATTTGCTAAAATCATTAAGTGTGTCAATCCCAGGACTGATTGAATCAAGCCCCTTCTGCTCTTCCCTATATGCAATTCTCACTCCCCACACACTCACCTACCATACACAGCCGCTTCCACCTCTTGTTTCTCTCCTTATTAATATCGATTACTTGTCCCTAGATCTTCCTCGGGCGGACTATCAATCCACCTCATCATCTATTATGGTTAGAATAAAACGAATACCGCATTCGCACATGTAAGCCCTGCAAGTCACCGCTAGGGTGAGTGGTGGGGGATGATTACACACCGGAATACTTTTGACCCGAAACATTATCACCCCCTAGTGCGGTCGGATAACGTTATTCTGGCCCTTATCGTTCGCGGGGAAAAATGACATCTTAAAATTTTTATCATTTAATTTTTATTTATTCAGTACCCTGTGAGACACCACTAGGGTGTGTATACGTGAGCGATTCCCATCCTAGCTCCTCTATCAATTTTGATTCGCATCTCAGTTTGCCATTACTACGTTTTACGAATCTAGCTCCTCTACGCAGCACGCGATCCAATTCGGCAATCAATCCAACTTCATAAGGATTCCATATAGTGTGTACTAGCAGCATATTCTATAAATGATGCCTAACCAACGAAAGATGGCATTTCTTTTTAACCTTTTCATCACATTTACCTAGTACTCTTCTCGTAAAACCTAATTTTTTTCTGGCTTTTCCATTACTGATATTAAATCACGCGCGACAGGATTCCTTTAATATTATCGGATTGAAATAATGTGATGTGATCGTACGCATTGATTCAGCGCCTGCGTGTTTCCCCAGACCCAAGACGGAGAAAGGGGCCGTTTGCTCATTGCCCTCCCACCATGAAGACAACACCGCACACAATCCGACGACGCAGGAGCATCTCCTGGCGACGGAGATGATTATCGCCCCCGACGAAGCCGATCGACGGCGGCCCTCCCGGACCGAATGTCTTCACCACCGATTGGTCTCGCCTTTCGCGGGACACCTCGTCTCCCGGCGACGATAATCAAACACTCTTCCGGTGTGCGTTGCCACTCACACACAGGACTCCAGTTCGAAGGGCTCATTAAAAGGTGAGAAAGAGAGAGAGAGAGAGGTCGGGAGTAGTGGGATTGGAAGGTGAGTTTGAAAGGAGAAAAAATAATAATTAAATAAATACTTTTTGGAAAAAAAATACGAGCGACGACAAAGCGCGCAGAGACTCGCCCCTCCAAGGCCAAAACCGGGAGACTCACTCGCCGCCATCTGTCCCCATCTCCAAAGGACGGGCGGGAAACGAGTGTGAGGGAAAGGGGGTGAGTTTTGCGGGGTGGAGGGCACGGGGAGGAAAAAAGGGGAAAGGGAAGAGAATCGAGCCAAGAAGCAGACGGAACCGAAGATTTTGATTGGCTTCGAGAACTGGTCCATCCGGTGTGACTTGACGTCTCTGGATTTCTTCCGCGCGGGGATGTGAGTGGGAACGTAATGAGGAAAGATCTTCTCCTCTCTCTTTCTCTTCCTTCCGAAATGGCACAGCGCAATATTTCACGAGTCACCGCTGAAATTGTTTGAAGGAGGTCGCGTCGACAAGTCAAGTATATCGCGTATATTATGCTCGTGTCTATATGTTGCCGCATAACGAAATTCCAACGGAGAAAAAAACACTGGTCGACCTGCACACGACATCACAATTCGAAAAGTGAAACTGGAATGAGTGGAATCCTCCATCTACCTAGGCAGCAGTCTAACTTGGGAAGGAAGCAGTTTGACCGCAATCAAGTAAATGACAGATCTAGTAAAGAGGGTGTTGATGATGAAGAAATGTGACGGCTATTTGAAAAGAACACCTGAGGCTGCAAACAAGGGGTCAGTTCGACAAAGCGTTCGCATGGCGCATAGAACTCTACAAATCAGAGACATGGAACAGCAAAAGAGTGGACTAGCAAAGGATAGAAGCCTTCGAAACATGTTGGAGAGCATTAAATGGACAGAGTGAGGAATGAGTCTTCAGATAAAGATTATATGTACTTGGATAGAAGAGTGAGAATAGGAAAGAAGATCATCTGTGGGGAGAACTCTGCGCAAGATAGGAAGAACTAGATGAATTGGACAGAACTTGAGGGACGATGGACTATGTAGGAACATAATCATTGAAGGGATGATAGAGCACGCCAACTTTAAAGTATTCTAAGGTCAGAGAAGCCCTCAGTTTTTACCCCTTCCTCGCTTTCCTAGCGATCTCTCTAATGCATTTATATAGTATGCATGTATGTGTGTGTACGTGTGCGGGTGTGAGTGCGTATTTGTTTGTCTTCAAAGTTCCGTCGCTCAATCTAAACGGTCTGCATTCTCCCTTTGTTCCTCCATTTATGTATATATATATATATATATATATATATATATATATATATATATATATATATATATATATATATATATAATTCACTAAATAGTCATAGCAAACACAGAAACTAAAACATAAGTATTAAAGAGGGACTCACTAGTTCTCGAATTTTCGGTGGTGCAACCACCTTTCTCAAGAGGAATTAGGAACAGAAGTTCTGTTCCTAATTCCTCTTGAGAAAGGTGGTTGCACCACCGAAAATTCGAGAACTAGTGAGTCCCTCTTTAATACTTATGTTTTAGTTTCTGTGTTTGCTATGACTATTTAGACAATTTTATTGTGCACGTTCGTGGCTTTTCCAAGAAAGTGAATATATATATATATATATATATATATATATATAATTCAACACTTCCGTGTTACTTCGAAGAAATCATCTATATATATATATATATATATATATATATATATATATATATATAATTCAACACTTCCGTGTTACTTCGAAGAAATCATCTATATATATATATATATATATATATATATATATATGCGGGTCGCGGTGGTCTAGCGGGTAGAGCGTTGGACTGCTGACCGGAGGGTCCCGGGTTCGATTCCCGGGCAAGGCACTTTGGGCACCTGCAGCTCCACCCAAGCTTGTTGATTTTTCGGGTACCAGATCTTCCTGAGAAACCATAACCGGCACAGGGAAAGGAACTGGCCCCCCTACCCTGATGTGTGAATATTCACACGCCGTCGGGCTTGGTACATGGGTGAGCTCTACTATCACCTACTAAACCGACCTTCGGGTTGATTACTGTGTTTATGGTTTATATATATATATATATACACACGTATATATAACTTTGACAGCAACAAACAATACAAGAACACATAAAAAGAACACACACGTAATTTCTTGATAAATTCGACGGAATTGAGCTCCGTCTTCATCAGGCGTATAGGACGGCGTATAGGACAGGCCTATAAGACGGAGCTCAATTCCGTCGAATTTATCAAGAAATTACGTGTGAGTGTGATATATATATATATATATATATATATATATATATATATATATATATATATATATATATATATATATATATATATATAGATATATATACATACATTCAAACACGAAATCCCGCCATACGGCGAACAAATATTATTTCACATATGGAAATAGATATAAGGAAAGGGGAAAGGAACACACATAGAGCATCTGCCCGGCAAGTGGAAGGTCCGTGGTTCAAATCCCGGATAAGGAAATATTTTTACATTTGTGATCTGCTCAAATCCGCCTTCCCCACCTTTCCTGTGTTCGTCTTTTGTGTGTTGTCCTATCCCCTTTCCTTATATCTATTTCTGTATGTGAAATAATATATACATACATATATTTGTATATATAAGATGTATTCTTTATTCATCATGTGTACCAAATTGGTGCAAGGGATTTTAAATCCGATTATGGTCAAACAAGTAGCACATCGTTCAAAGATATAACAGTAATTATACGAAAGTTTAATGTAAGAAGTGACGTGGAATCTCATGCAAAGTTTGTGTGGGACAAATTATGAAAAATTCGTGTCGCCAGAAGGTCAGACGCGATCGTCTCGGTGAGGGGGCAACTCCACCCAGGCAGGAGGATTCGACTTCCACATCATCGCCAGGGCGTGACCCAGACGCCATCCTGGCGAGCCGTTTGGCTCATTCCAGAGGAAGTTTATTTATGCATGCCTTTCGCGGTCTGCGGTCGTCATTTGCGGCCATTCACTCTCCAACTCTTTCGTTGGATACATTAGACGTTTCTGAGTTACGGCAGGGGGGCGGGGGGGTACTCGATACACACACATTTACCATTTCTCCTCCTTGCAAGGGAGAAGTCATATTCATATTTACATCAGTTGTCGTTTTAATTGGTGTATCAATTACCGCCGGCGATATTTTCACCCATTTAATACCCAAGAAGCTAGCACGAAAGACTTCCATCATGGAACTGCAACCAGAGTAGGTTCATAAATATTTCACGCGGTACCACGCACACTCTTCAATTACATCCATTGCTCCAAAACATTGGTGCTATTACCGTCTAACTAAATCCGGCATAATTATACCTACGTGGTGGATAATTATTCAGACGGTTTCAGTCGTTTAGCCTTGATCCAGCAGTGAGACTAATGCAGATCAAATGGGTAACGTGTCGAATGGCAACGTAAAGCGACAGTATTGCAAATCAAAGCTAAAGTGAATATCATTAAAGCAGAATTGCCCGAGATCAGACTGGACATTCGCTAAATGTACGTGTTCCCGCCTAGATTCGAACGCATAGGAGCTCCTTCTTCATTCTCTGAAAACGATAAATATTCCATCGATTAACGATCCTGTCACTCAGTGTTTCAACACGAGTGTTTGCGCAAGTTTTCCGTTGGCATAGATAGAAGGGGCTTTTAAAACTCAATGTCAAAGTTGCTAGAGCAAAGGGTTTGGAATGGCTAACGAGAGGAAAGATATCATTCGGATATTCGCACAAAATGGTATGAATGGTATTTGTTAAGGAAATTCTCTCGTCGAACGTGAACATAGCAAGCGATTCACTGGAACTATTGAACCTCATACACATTTTCCAACTGCAACCAACATATTTTCTACAAAAGGGCAGATTAATACAAAGATTGACACTTCTAAATCTTAGACCGATATTTTACATCTTTCAGATTAAAATTCAGCTGCAAGACTAAAAAAGGAGGAAAAATACAAAACCCGAGTTTTCAATCGGTGGATCCAAACCTGGTACTAGCATGTACGTGGTCAACTAGGATCGGCGAACAAGACTCGAAGACATTTGCTCAATTAGGAAAAATAGTGGATAATTTTGAAGAAGCAGGGTGCTCAGGGAATGGAAGAAGGGTGGATAGAAACCAGGTATTAACGTCGCCCTCGATAACGAAATTCGCCAAGTGGTTCACGTTTGAATGTTCCATCCGATCAAATAAACCACAGAAATAGCTCTTCGCGCAGAACAAAAGTGGGGATTCCCCTGAAAAATTGTGTACCCATTCTGAGATTCGAACCCGGGGCCCTCCTGGCGTCAAAAAGGCCCTTGCGCTGGCCTCCGCTCACACACACACACACACATTCCACAGCAAAATATCGACGAGTCGCTCGACCGCGTCACAACAGCAACATTTTTTTATAGAATTCATCCAAGATTATTTTTTTATACTCTCCCTCCATTCTTTCCACGCAAGCATGCGAATATTTTTTAAATTGTTATTTAAAAAAAAATATTGACAACAGAAATTCTTGAATAATCTAATATGGACCACTTTTACAATAGCTCAATCAGCGAAGTGGTAGCATTTTCTCATCCCCCCTTCCCCTCCCCTTTCTAAATATTAGGGAAAACTTAGTTTTTCATAGAAAATAACTCAAAAGAACCCATTGATATTCCCCTCCACGAAAAACACAAACTATCCAGGAAGTCAAAAGGGGCTGATAGAGCAATTAAATCCTCTGATTACATAGAAAGATGGTTACGTGCGCGCAAAGATTGATTGTCTCCTTCGGGTTTGCAGATTAATGTCATAAATTACAGAATTAAATTCCTTTTCGCTCTCCCATCCGTCTTTGGAGTCCGGGGCTTCGTGCCATAACCGAGAGGCCCCGGGGCGGGAAAATGGAAAAAAATTGAACGGAACGAAAGAAAGAAGAAAAAAATAAGATATACGGAAAACAAAAAAAGAACACTTCCGCGCGCCTAAAACCTTGGAGCGATGATATCCTACGCTCGATTAATTCCACGAGAAGGTTCTTCCTTCCAGAATAAAAATCATTTCCCCTCCTCAGATCTCCCTGGGACGAAAATGTAGACCGTTTCAGTTGATCTCGAAAAATACTGATCCTTCCATTAAGAGTTTCTCTTTCGAAAACTCTGAATATTGCCTTAAAATGTCCGAAGACGGGGTTAAGATTATTTTGGGAAAAAGGTTGCTCCAATTCTCGCCAAATGCGCATTTATCTAAATCCAGGCAAAATCATCCATCCACTTCACAATCGTGGTACGTCTCTTTGCAAAGATCCAAGAAGTACCCGCGATCAACACAGGGTGGCAACACTGCAATATTTATGTGTCGCTATTGAACGCAACACCGCGTACTACTTTTAGATTACCCTACGTAGTAACTCCTTGAAATAATGGGCGGTTTAGATGCCTAAAAACAGTCACTTCGCAACCGAAATGGAGAGGTTAAGGTTCAACTTTCCGTAAGGATAAATCGAGTTAATTATCACAGAAACAGAGTCAGTCAAAAGAGTAAATTTGAATCCTAAGAGAATCACGTAATCAAGCCGGAATCGCCTTGAATACGTAAGGAACCTTAGGAATCCGTTCTTTAGATAGAAACGTCCAATGTTGGATCGGTACTAAAACGGGGGGTGTTGAGTGCATACGAAAATACTTTCGCAGTACCACATTCCCCTAAAGCTTTCCTCGGGAGCGAAAAATACGCGCTCATGGTGCATTGCAAGTCTCTAAATTTAAGGAAAACACTAAATCAAGATATATATCGACTGACAGCACGTGCAGATAACACGAACCACGGACAGTGGTATAAGGGAGTTTTAGAATATTGAAAGAAATGGAAATGTGTTCCGGGAGAAGAGATGAAGATAAAATGGGAATATCTAATAGAAATACGGAAGAAATTCTAAGGAGAGTGGGCGAGAAATTGAAAATGTTGGGAGATGAAAGAACGGAATAAATCCATCTTGATGATTTTGAGACGGGACACCTTGCTGGATACGACGACGGAAGGAAACGGAGATTACTGAAAGTGAAAATAAAATGAGATACGTGAAAGAGATAGCGTCAGACGTAAACAACAAGAGATGAACTGACAGAACAATTGTGTGGTGAATTGCGTCAGACCGATTACCGGAAATTGTTGTTACTGTCGATGAAGATGCGAAAATGTTGGCCAACCTATGATGTGCTAGGTGACTGAGAACATCAGAATGGGGAACAGAAATCACAAACTGATAAGTATCGGAATTCATGAGAGATCTATGCATAATGGGGATTTTGATACGTATTTACTCATATTGTCCGACGACCTTTATTGAAGTTACCCTGGAACGGATGAAAGATTTTCTCAGTGGTTTTCCGCGCAATGTTATATTCAATGATTATGCCAAAAGCATTATGCCAAGCACTCATTTTAATTTGTAGTGTTTACGACCCAACTACAGGGTATTTACGACCCAACCTGTATACCTTTGAAAGTATTAAACTGATCTGAATAGACGATGATATTTTATTTCGATTTTTCTACCAAAATGCAACATGATTAATCTTTTGAATTACTTCCTCATCATTGAAGAGAGGTGTAAGGAGAGTTACCTTGTACGCAACGACAGCTCATTGAGATATTCCGATAAATATATTAGAATTAATCCTAACCGTTATTAGATAAGTTATCCAATTGTTTGATCAACAGAAAAACACCACTCTGGACGCAAACAAAACTCACTTTTGTACGTTTCGTTCACGAAAAAATTACTTAATTTCTAATGCATTTATTTTTCCTTAAAAAAACACCGGTCATATAAGCCGGTCTAATTTAATGAAATTCACCGCAGATATAGTAAAATTCAATACCGCACGGAGACATTTTGATAGGAGAGTTGACTCATTTGATAGCTTTTATTGGTTATGAACCGAATAATTACGAAAGGCTTTGAAATTTCAAACTGCAATCATGAAATTCCAATTATTTACTTTCTTAATTTATGATTTTTGACAAAACTGGCGTATTGGTTGTTCTGAACTTTAAAAAAACTAGTCACGCAATTCTCATAACGCATTAGAAAAAAAAATAACAAATTAGGTTCGGGCTGGCGTGAATCGTGAGAGTTGGGCGGAGATAAAGTAATTCCTATACACCCCCCTCCCGACCTTCTGACCTGCCATTTGTATGATAAGAACCATGAACACCAAAAGGAAAATGGTGAAGGAATTTCATGATTCAATTTTGAAATGCATTAATAAGATCATCAAAAATACTAGGGTCTGGATAATTCGATAACCTCCAAATTTCTTTTCTACTTTTTTTAAATGTGCTCATGTAATTGAACAATTAATCAAGATGCCACATTCTTATGATATTCGGAAGTAAAGTCATCACCATTAGATAAAAAACTATGTTCAGCGTAGTCAGGGTGGAAAAATTTTCTCGCACAGAATAAAAATTATTGTTCTTGGTTATCAACCGTTTAAGTTTTTTGATTGACACGGACTATACACTCCTGTATTACTTAAGCTCGCCTAACAACACACAATTTGACATCCGACAGTACAATAATCCCTTTTGAATTCCGCATACTTCATTCCTCCATTCCATCCAACGTGCGCCTATCCTATTCCTGCCCTTCCTCGATTGCCTAAACCTCTCCCCTCTATACCGCATATCACAGTCTTCTACAGCCGATTATCAATCAATATGCTTTTCATTCATCTTTCTTGACTCCTTCATATTTCTCCCAACACTCCCTTCTCCTCCCCCATCATACTCACATCCCTTCCCCAATTACTGTCCCTTTCTTGACAATTAACCCTTTCCATCCTTCTCCACATCCACATTTAACAAGGCCTCCAATCCACCCTCATCATAGGTGCCTATTAAACGACCTTGTTTTCACGCTATACATAAACTCGCTCCATATCAAAGTTTTGACGAGCCTTTTCCTAACATCCTAACTCAACGTCCCTTGTCAGTAATTCCCTCCTCCTCGTGAAAGCCTCTTTGCCTAGCGTGATTCTTCTCCTCATGTCCCTAATAATTTGATCATCCTTTACCACACTGATGACAAATATTTCGCGAGGTAATATGTGCACCACCGAGTGACCGTAGGCTGTTCGCGAAGTTGCACCCATCTCGGCTTCCGACGAGTCGTCATGGGAGCACACCTGTAGCGGATGCAAGGGGGAGGAGAGACGCATTGGGATATCGAATGGGAAGGGACGGATGTCGGTTGAACAAGAAACTCCAGTATTCATTCCCTCGGAACTCTTTCTCGATTCATGTTTCAATATGTTCCGCGTCCAATGAGGAAATGTAGCGATCCGAGGTACGAACCAGTATGTACCGTGATAGTGAAACACATACACTCCATAACGTGAGAGCATGGATTTTTGCCTCGATTACCAGACATGTCCTTCTCGAGGAAGAGTACACATTTATTTGTAACTAGATATTGTGCCCATAAAAATACATACGGAGATACGAATTTTCAGTGACGGTCGAGAGAAAAAAAATGGATTAAAGATGAAAATGACCCAACAAATTCCATCTCTTCGAAACATCTGTAATAGGACTGTGCGTACGTGAACTTTTGTGGGCGTCTAAATTCGTACCCGGGGAACATATTGCAGGTCTTTCATCTGCTGGAAGAGTATCCGGGAGTTTCACGTTTCACTTTACTCTTCTTAAAATATATCGTTTCTCCTCTGGGCTTTTATTTTTCTTGGCTTGTGTTACATGCCATTCAGTTGGGCCCGCAATGAGAATAGGAAATATTACCTAAGCATGAGTGTGTGTGTGTGTCTATATATATTTTTTTTTCGGAAAAGGGATAGCACATATAAAAGACAAAGAGAGGCAACGTGGGGAAGGCGGATTCGAACGGATAACAAGCCAAACAATAATTTCTTTGACCGGGAGAGGAGCTACGGATCTTCAACTTGCCGGACTGGGTCTTCACCACTTAAGCTATACGAGGAAAGATGCACTACTCTGAAATCTGCTAATAGGGGTTAATGCAACCAAATTTTCCCTATTCTTTGGCCAGAAGATCCTTGTATATATCTACATCAGACACGCACACAAACGCATTAAATATCATATATATATATATATATATATATATATACAAAATTTATTTATACATACTATATATATATATATATTTCTTTAATGTATATTTTTTTAGGTAATCTACCGGTTTTGGTAGGTGTTTGGATGGGCACAACTATGAAATACACATTTTGTAACTCAAAACAAAATCCAATCTAGTAACCTATTCTACATCAGGTCCCTCTTCATATATGTATACTTCCTTCCTCCCATCATCCCGTCCAACATCCCTATCCTATTCCTGCCCTTTCCTCGTTTGCCTAACATTCTCCCCTCTATTACCTTCTTCAACATCCCACTGCCGCTCAATACGCCTTTCATCAATTATACTGAACCGAATACGGAGTATGGAATTCACATATTTCATCAGGTCCCTCTTCATCATATATATATATACATATATATATATATTTATTTATTTATTTATGTATATGTGATATTTAATGCGTTTGTGTGCGTGTTTTATGTGCATTCAATGGTTTCTTACGCATTTCCAACCAAGCATGAACACATTTCCGGACGCTCCGATGTAAATGAGATTACTCGTTTCTCGGGAACAAGAAAAAAAAAAGAAGAAGAGCCTGGGAAAGTTATATCGGAATGCGTTGACTCACGACCCGAGACATATTAAACGTTTGAGAGTGACAGATGCGCCCAACCCCCTACCCCCCCCCCCCCATCAATTCCTCCCCTCCACGTTTTTTTTTAAAAAACGTCCACTTCCCATTCCCCCTCGTAGTTTTTCATTTGTGAAAAAAAAAACAATCGGGCGAATATTTCGAGGAGGTGGAGTCATTTTAATTCAATTAGAATTCATAGCTAATCTGCCCGATAGCGACGGCGGGCCGCCTTAGAGCCAGCCGCCCATTTCCATCTATAATTCCCACCCATTATCATCATCAACCGGATCCTCCCTTCGCATTTAAGACCCTCGTGTCCACCCCTCACATTAAGCAATATTTTTCTCGGTTTTTTGTTTCAACTCTTACGGAATATCCTCGTCATTTCTCTTGTGCCCAAGGGTTGTGATTTCTGGAGGAGTATTTCCGTGACCGAAAAGGAATGGGAGGGATCAGAATCGGGAAGATGAGGATTCGTGGTTGGGAGGAGAGGCGAACAGCATCCTGAACATTTAAATCTCGTGAGCAGGACCAAGGTTTCTGATTTGATAGGAAAATACAGTTTTTGAAAGACGCCATCTTGGAGTTTGTGCTCATCAGTGTTCATGTTACTGCGGTCGATATTATTGCCATGGATACGACTGGGAGAAACTATAACAAAATCAAATGGTTTACCTTTAATGTGATAAGATTTGGCATAGTCACTAATATAAATGGGGTATTCTGTAATGATATTAATGGAGGTGTTATCACATTATTACATTAATTGTAGATGGAAATGGCCGTTTATGAAATACGCCATCTAGGATTCTGTGCTGATGTTTCAATTGCAATAAGAGTTTTCTTGGATGCCATTGAAGCAGTCAGGAGAAACTGTAAACAAATCAATAAAAGATTTTTTTATTTTTCTCAGACTTATTTATGGCAATTCCCGCCTATCCCGAGGACATTTTCTCAAAGGGCTAGCCCGCTTTGATTTTTATCTTTGAATATGCATGGCCATCTTTTGGATCCCTCCCAACGACCTTCTCTCCCACTCCGCCATGCCTAGTACTCGCTCCTCGCTTGTTTTCCTTTCTCTCCATCGTAAGTTTTTCGATCAAGGTTTGAAAGTGAAAAGTATGAAAGCAAAAAAAAAGGCATTAAAAAAATTAAAACGAAAGCGATGTTAAAATGGTTTCCTGCATTCAATAACGGGAACTTTTTTTGGGCGCGCGGAATTATTTCACACTTTGCCAACGTGTCAATACGTCTATTGACACAGAATCAGGAGCAGTGCTGAAACTATGAGACGCGACAGTCTAATTAAGGCAGTCGTATGGGATAAAATTGAACGAACGGGAAGAAATAAGGAGGGGGATTTCTTTATAAGCATATTTATTTAACTACTTTAACGAAATTTGGACTTCAAAGTCCCTTCTTTTGCCTAGCCCATTAAAATAACATTGAAGAAAATTACAAAAATCCATGACCTAGGAGGCCAAAAAAACCAATCTATGCGGGAAACGAACCCTCGACCTCGAAGATGAGATGCATTCAACAACAAATGACAGGTACCCTTATTCAAACACGCACGCAATACCCAAGATTCCAACTGAGATTTTCTCGTCTATTTTAAACGATTATGGTACTGAAAACAAAAATGATCACTGTGTAACATCCTACGGTTTAAGAGGAGATCTGGTGTCGACTACCGTAGAAAAAAATTCAGCCTTCATGTCACAAAAAAACACTTTTCCGCAGAGAGCTTAAGGAGGTAAGAACTCTGCTATTACGTGTAGCAATATGTTGGAGAAAAACAACCGGGGATGCCACCACTGGACCCAATTATGAATACGAGCCACAAGATACAAGATGGCATAATAACCATTCATGGCTTAGGTCGTGGAATAACCAGATAACGTATACGTGGAGGAGACAAATATGCTGGAAGTGGTATTTTTTCCTGGTGTTATTACGGAAGCCGTAGAAGCACTCAAAAAAAGAACCTTAGGCATCAAAGGGGAGGAAATCTGAAGTATCCAATGCATGACGACGTACCAAATCCCCGCCCAATCAGGTCACCAGACTGACAGCAGGCACACCAGAAGGCAGAAGAATAAGTGTTAGTCACCTCGACGACGGTACTTAATTGTTGGCAACAAAGGAGCAATATCGACATAGTTCCTGTCTGGACAAATCACTTTCAACACTGGCGAAACGTCGACATAATGAGATTGCAATGTAACCAACCTTCCAAAATCATGTTACTCACGCATTTATGAAAATAAATTCGTCTTTCAAATATCTCGGTTGAAAACTGATTGTGGTGTCACATCCCTCACTCGGGGTGGTCTAATTTAAAATAACTTCGCGGGTTTCCGGCAAAATTTTTACAGGGGTTTCAAAAATTACAACGAAAGAAACGATACCATCTTTGAAATATACACTCAAAGATTAGGTTTCGGCACTTTGTGCGATCTTTAAGACTACAGGATCCACTCGTTAGGTACGTGCATATCATATCGACTACTAGGTACAATCTGTTATAGAACCAATGAATCATCAACTACGAGTTAAAACGAATGTGGGTCGTCATCATTATAAGCTAGCTATACGCTAACACAGCGGTGGAGATTGTTACTGTTTTTTTACTCACGTAAAGTGTGGAAGATGATCAATGCTAACGCTGAACCAACAAGTACGGTTTTCAAATGTTTGTCAATTTTTCCTTTTTGAGACCATCTTTTGAATCCCACACCAACCGAAATATATTATAGAGATGCGTGCTACGTCTCGCGGGATTTACTTGGTGTAATTTCAAATTAATTTATTTTTTATATAATACCCTGCAAAACAACTCTAAAGTGTGTGGCAGGAGGTGATTACGCACCAGACTATCCTTGACCCAAAATACCTTTCCCTCCTAGGTTGCAGTTGGACAACGTTATTCTGATCTCTAATTTTTCGTGGGAAAATGACAACTTAAATCTATCAGTTACAACTTATTATTACAGTTAATCTACCGGTTAAGGCAGGTTTGGATGGACACAACAACCAAATAACTCTCTTGTCTCTCCCAATTAAACACAACCCAACATCCTATTCAACAACAAGCGTCTTCCCTCTTCAGCTCCGTATACTTCCTTCCCCACTTCATCCTGTCTCACACCCCTATCTTATACCTGCCCCTTCTTTGCTTCCTAACATTCTCTCCTCTATCGCAGTCCTTAAGGTTGTAGTCTATGGGAGAGATTCTACACTTAATTTATCTAGTTTTATTGGCATGATCTCTCTTACCGAGGTATAATGAGGGTAAAATTTCATTTTCAAAATCATTGCTAAAGAAGTATCCTCCCGATTTATCCAAGAGATTTTATCTGCAATTCAAACTTCGCCCTGAAAAATAAGGGTAGAGAAACACTGCTACTCTTTGAACATTTATTTTAGACGACCATGGTTTTGATGTTGCGCATCATCATCTGGTGAAAGTATTTAAAAAAAGCAAGTCCCGTAAACATGTTGGTTCAAAGAGGACAGGATGAGAAGGCGCGTAATGTAGGAGAAGTAATTTCGTGTACTCACACGTCCAATTATTAGCGGCCAGGGGGAGGGGTTGTTTTGTAATCCACGTTGGGATGTGCACCATTATGGAAGCGATCAGTGCTGCCCTCTGCTACCCGCAGGTGCAGTGGGGCTAGGGTTGGCGAGGAAGGCTGAGTAAGGATTCGGGATCGGGAAAGTCAGAAACACTTAGTTGGTGACCTCAAATTTGTTTGACTGAAGAGATCGTCATATTCCCAACTCCTCTAATGCTTTCAAATTGCCTCTTCTCTCTTTCGTGAGTATAAAATGAAAAAAAAGTTGCTGCTACGATATTTTCCAATACGCTTTTGGAAAATTGAAATTTATTGCCTTTTCCAGTGAATCATGGTTGGCGTTCTTTTGTCCTCATCCCAAATGTTTTCCTTGTTCGTCCGAAGCATTTGACAATGCAGTTC
Organism: Hetaerina titia; assembly: GCA_037158775.1. NCBI lineage: Eukaryota > Metazoa > Arthropoda > Insecta > Odonata > Calopterygidae > Hetaerina > Hetaerina titia. The sequence goes on from CM073773.1 coordinate 26,060,698, forward strand.
GCGCGATTGAGTTCATGCATCCAGCTTTGTTTGGTTATGCTCATACGATTAATGTCTTCGATGATACTATGATGTTCTTTAAGGCGTGTGTGTTGTACAACGTTGTTTTCATTTAATTTTTGGAGAGTACTTGCTGTCCTTATAAATGAAATAAGCGACATTATCACATACTGATGCAGTCTGATTGATGACCATTTTACCCTCCGGAACACGGTCACAAAAGAGCCAAGATGGTGACCTAACACCAGTCCTCCTCCTTGAGAGACTTTGTTTTCACAGCCCCGTCGTCCAAACGAACACGCCCGCATTTAAATTATAATTTAATTTCCCAGCGAGAACAAAAGGGGTAATTTCAGTTAAGTGATGGGCGTCATTCTTAAGGCTACCCTCATTATGACACCTCCGGAAATTAATCCATGGTCACACCGTCGCCTCAATTTAAGAAACAAATTACTAACGAAAGAGCGCAATTGGGGCGGGGGGGGGGGGGGTTGAGCGAATTCTCAAAGGACACATTCTGACCGCATTTTCTCACGTTAGGACTTAACGACGGAAAACGCACGCAACGATGAATGAAATAAGACCGAAGGGGGGGGGGGGGTGCATGAATTTAAATAAATATGGCCACTGATTAGAGGGGTTGAACCGAGATAATTTGGGTGAAGCACTTGAAAATCGTAATTTAATTTAATGCCCGTGAATTCATCGCAACCCCGCGGGACATTCATCACTGGAAAGGCAAAACGAGGAAACGCAGTTTTGATTCCACCTCAAATGAATACTCTGCTACATCCTTAAGGGTAAGTCCTCCCCCACTTTCAACTAATTAATATCGCAAGGCAAACATCAAGAGCCAACAAAACACTGAGGACATTGAGTCGAAAATTTAAAAAAAAAAACAAATAATGCACTGAATGGTTGAGGCCTTAACTTTGTATAATTCCATTATTAACTTACCCTTTCCTTAATTACACTCCCTCACTTCCCATCCCTCCCTTCCCTTCCCTTTCACTTCCCATCCGCCACCCGAAATTAGTATATAACTCAGAAAAATGTATATTGTACCACTAGTCCTGATGATGTTACAGTGTAAACGAAACTAGTCGACGAATAAAGTCTATTCTGTAGAAAGCAAAGATATAATTTTTTCTCCTAAGTTAAAAACAAATAAAATAAAATGCTTCCAAAGCAAGTGAAGTAGGCCTGTGAGCATCAGAAGAGTAAATATTTGAACTTGAGAGATTATTTATTCTCTCCACTCTTGCACAACATTATGATAAATTTCCTAATTATTGAGAGAACACATCGTATCTGCAGAAAAAATTCGCCGTTTCTACAACAAATGCTGAAACATGATTCGACATGCTTCGGAAGAGGTGTAATTTCTATCCGTGGTTAAATAATTTCGTTGAATGACGTTAGAATTATTTGTTGACTTGTGCAGCAGATTTAGCTATTTTATAAGATCAGTACTCTCTATCATTATATTTTTGGGAAAACGCTAAACTGAGTTAATATTCCTTCACGTTCGTTTGCTCGATCGCGAATCATACCTTTGACTATAGGGTTTGGTGTGTATATGAGAGAAAAACTAACATTGAGCAGTATTTTAAAAGAAAATCAGGTAAATCAGGAAAACCGCCCCTTTTCGGGGAAAAAAACTTATAAATGAGCAGATAGAGCCACATTAGTATTGATTGGCATAAGATCAGAGACATATAAAGAACATAAATAAAGACATACAAAGAACGAAGATTACCATACAATCACGTCCGAAATGTTTAGAAAAGTACAGATCCTTTGACTTTAACGCTGACAACAGAAGAGAGAATACTAGACTAAACTGAAAGTGTCACAGGGGCGATAAATAGAAATCTTTTCATTCACACAACTAGAGAGACCATAAAAGCAGGAAACATAATTTAGGACAAACTTTGATTCCAAAATGTGATTAATATTTAAAAATGGCTCCCTCCCGAAATCCTTTGTAACGACTGGCAGGGTATTATGTTTACGTTACACCATAAAATGAACTACGTAGGTGTATGTTAATCTTGATACAATTTCGGATGCCAAGCACGTGCTGGTTTCCGATAAAATGTTTCCATTTGCAAAATAAAGTGTGTGCGATAGCCCTGGATGGCACGAGTGCGCTAATGCACACCGCTCGCACAGTTTTGGACGCGGCTATTCGACTGATTTAAAGTGCCTCCCTCCAAGCTCCAAATCCGAGGTTAGGAACAACACTTGGGGGAAGGGGGCGGAGAGATATACTATACATACGCAGCGCCATCAACACAGACCTGGGGTACGTGATTTTCCATCTCCTTCATAAATCCTCTGCCCAATATAATCTGGATTTATTACCACACATAGACGGGTATTCATCAGAATGTGAGTCCATTCAACGTCGTCTACCACCACCACCAGAAGGTCAAGTTGACATGTGAGCTCATCTACAACCCAACCTATAAAGGGCGTGAAATTCACACATCAATAACGCTATAATGAAGCCAGTTGATTGCCCTTTGCCGTCTGCTGTTTCCCTATTATTTGGTACTCTGATAAAAATCACACAACTTGGGTACGACTGAGGTCGCCGGGATTCGAATTCGGATCCTTCGGTCAACATTCCAGTGCCCTATCCATTAGGCTATCACTCATCCAACGTGCACCTTAAAAATCCGAATAACCGGTCCCGGAATACCGAAAGTGTAGGTTATGAATATCTACGAATCAAAGTGAGATGTTGAATTTCGTAACAGTTTACTGTAATTAAAATACCATTTTTAAGATTTAAGATCGATAAAAAGAAATGAAAATGCGATTACTTCATAATCAACGACCAATCAATACATTAGACGGAAAGTGACCAAAGAATTACTCCAACCAGTCGACATACCGCACTTTTCGATAGCATACTTAAGCAATCCACAAAGAACCCCATATTTGGAAAAGAAAAGAAACAATGAGAGTTGTGATGCAACAGAGAACATAAATCAGGTAATCTTTTTGTTAAACCAATTCAATTAATTTGAACGCGAAAAATTTTAGAATGGAAAAAAATCATTCGTCCACTCAGGGATTTGAACCGGAATCACTTATTTTTCGGTCTAGTGCTTCGGTCAGTTAAGCTATCAAAGCCTTAGAGACTAAGCACATTGTACATTGCACACACACTCGTCACGACTTGAAGGGTTTCAGGTTCGAATCTCTCCGTCGGCGAATTATTTTCCACTCTGAAATTGTTCGAATGTTTGTACACGCCAGTAGCCGACTCCGATAAATACATTCTTGCGCAATTCCTGCATTTTAATTGAATAGATTAAGTAATAAATTAAGTACAACGAATCATTAGATCAGTCCGACCTGGACTCGCCATACATTACGGCCTCTACCCGCCTCCGTACATATTTTTTAAAGTCTTACTTGAATAAAAACTGAAATGTTGGAAAAGTAGTTCAGAAAATATTTCGTCGTTGATGATACAGTGAAAAGTTCACCGCTGGCTATTATATCCGGAAGGATAATGTAAGACGAGAATCTAGTACCTGACGGTCCTAATTCGAACAGTACGCGTCGACGACAGGAAAGAAAGAGTTCACCTTCGGAGCTTTCGCTGTCAAGTAAAAGGGAAGTCTTGACGTATCCGGCGCGGTGCCAGCATAACACAAAAAAAACTGTGATTGTTCGCATTCAAAAGAGGCAGGAAAAAAAATTAAAGACAATCTCGGTCATAGCTTTCCCGGCATTCCGTCGGCTTAGAAGAATGCACTTCCATCGGCTTTCCCTTCTAATGGGTGCCGTCGGGAATCATTCATAACGATTGGGTATCGGGAGACATGGGTTTCTGTAGCACGTTATTTATATGGGAAAAAACAATCACTGAACTAATGCATAAATATGAATATATATGTGCATATATATGAATATATATCACTATACTCATTCATTCATGCAAAAATAATTAAACAAGAGCAAAAGGTATTCACAGGGAACGGAATGGGAATGAAAAAAGTGGATGTGTAACATAAAAAAATAATCACCGGAAGAAATCAGTGAAGGCTGTTCGAGAGCGATAGAGAGTGGTCAGAGGTCATTTTCGGAGAACCGAAGGCCCGTGGTGCGATTCTCTGTTCAGGTGATATTCATATTTCGCCCATTGCCAAAGAAATGGACGGATAGAGAAGAGAAAAGGATTAACAGGGATATTACGACACTGTCATAAAGTGTATGCACAGTACATACTAGTATTTACGGGACGCATAGTCAGATAGAGGAAATGACCCAGATTGGCGAAATATGCATTCAAAATGAAGACACGACGAACGGCGAAAACGAGACAATTGATTTAGGAATATAAAGACAATGATAGCGCGAAACTTGGATTGGGAATTCGAAGTTGAAAAAGTCTCCCTGAGTTCATAAAATAAAGCAGGTGGAACAGTTAACGTCTTGTATGTACTTTGAACAAAAATAGTCAAAGTAGTTGGGAGATAAGGAGAACAATTTTCACTAGGTAACGAAGCTGTCTCATGAAAGAGGGAATTCATGATAGGGACGCTAAGTAAGGATGTTAAGAAACCACTGGTTAAAACTTTAATATGGAGCGTAGTTATGTACGACGCGGAAACATACTATATTCGTTAAGGCAAGATTGTAAACATACTCGTAGAGTGGAAGTTTTTGAAATGTGGATGTGTAGAAGGTTGGAAACAAGTGGACAACAAGGAAAACAAATGAGGAAGTGCTGGGTATGGTGGTGGAGGATAGGGAAGTGTTGGGAGAATCATAAACAGGCAGAAAGTTGCAGATGGATAGAGGGCCTATTGATCGTTAGTGGGATGTTCAAAACTATTATAGAGAGAGAATGTTAACCGAACGAGGATGGGAAAGGAATGAGATAAGGATGTTAAACGGGATGAAGGGAGAAAGGAAGTATACGGAGATTGTTGGGGCTTGTGTAGTGTCGGATATTGAGTTGTTCTTCTTGGGCGAGGCAAGGAAAGTGTCGCTACACCGTTTGGCAGCTTGGATCTATTCAAAACCTACCTTAAACGAATGTGTAAATATATTATATTTATATATATTTTTTTATGTGTAGATTATATATATATATATATATATATATATATATATATATATATATGTACATGCACACACACATTCAAACACGCTAACCCGCCATATGCGTACAAATATTCATTCACATGGAAATAGACATAAGGAAAAGGGATAGGAACATATATAAAGGACGAACATAGTAGAGATGGGGAAGGTGCAATCGAGCAGATCAAAAGTGTAAAAATATTTCTTTGACCGGGACTTGAAACACCGGATCCTTCGATTTGCCGGGCCGATGATCTAATCTCTTTCTCCGCTGTTCATCCTTTATATGTGTCCCTATGAATATATATAAAAATATATCTATATGAGGTGAAGAGGGACCTGATGTAGAGTAGGTTGCTGGATTGGATTTTGTTTGGAGTTACGAAATGTTTATTTGATAGTAGTGTCCATCCAAAAGCCTACCTTAACCTGAGAATAACATATGTACATGTATATGCAAGGATTGTGTACACACGTAATATGTCATCTAATATGTGTCATATAATGTATGTAAATATAAAAGTATATATATATATATATATATATATATATATATATATATTTGAGCGCATATATGTATGTGTGCGTCCACATATATACACACACGTGAGACAAAAAACTTGTAAGACACAAAAAATACGTACCCAAAGGTGTACGCAATGCACACGTTGAAATGGAATCCCCAACTCATGGTTGACACAGTTTTATTTTAGCGCAAAAGCAAAACGAACAGCTACAAGCAAGCTACCATCCCCTATCTGTCTCGTGCATCTATTTCGAAGAGGACGCGTGATCAAAATGCAAATAAAATAAATCGATTCCATGATTGAAAAAAAACACAGTTGTCCCACTCGAATGGTTTTCTCCTCATCCCCGAGACTTTTAGAGGAGACATCGATGAGGCCAATGCATTCTGAAAATGCCATCCCTCCCAGTTCTTTTTTTTTCCCTCCTCCAACCGTTTAATAAAACCCATACATACGCACATTAAATTAATTCCGAGACTCCTTCGGAGGATGTAGTCAGCGGTGGGAAGGAATGCTAATTAAACCGGCGAGGGAGCGAGTCGCCTAGGCGACCCGGAGTTTATGATCTTGCGCGCGTTGCTACCTGCCGACATGCGGTCGATGTTGACACCAGAGGAATGCCCTCCCCCTCCATCCCGCCTTCCCTCACCCCCTATCACTCCCCTCGTATGGGAACGTTCTGAAACAGTTCGTTTTTCCTAAGCGATTATTTTTTTCACATTCCTTTTTTTTCCTACGACATCTCTTGCCTCCACGATGGGTTCGTGACTCCGTCTGCTTGACCACCAAGGAGTAATGGAGGAACTCGACACTTCTCTCTTCCTCCCTCTCTCCCTCTTCAACCCCACACTCCCCCCTTCCCAAGAGTGCGGTAAAACTGAGGAGGAGGAGGAGATTAGAGAGACGCAATGGATGAGCGACCGACCTCTGGACTGGACGCCCGCCCAACACTTTATTCGTTTAACGCGGCCGAGGATTCAAAGTCCCCATCCCATTAATCCCCGCCTCATCTTTCAAAGGACACCCTGAGTGGCTACCGTTGGCTATATAACCCTTCTACCATAATTTCGCTCGTCGTTCGTCGACTGTTTCTTCGGTTTCGGCCGTCGCAAACGCGATTGGAATCGACGCGTGGTTCGGACTGCAGTCTGGGTCGGTTTTATCCTAGTGGACATGTAGCAATGCACAATCGACCGATTGACTTTTTCAAACATCGAAATAGCACCTATATTTTGTTTAGGGAACATAGATTACGATTTGTAACAATTTAATGTGACGAGGCGTTATTAACAAGATGAAATTTATAACAGCATTGTAAAACCTCGATGCATTCAAAGTGCCCACAGAATAATTGTTTTTTTTTAATACTAATTTACGTCAGTGTTCATCAAGTCTTTATCAGAGGTCAAATTTACGTGTTTATTAAATAAAAATAGTAATTTTCCCCAAAAATAAAATGCAATGTGACAGGTTTCAATGTTACTACATCATCATCAGGTCAGGATGATGTAGTAATATTGAAACCAGTCGCATTAAATTTTATTTTCTTTTAAATTGCTATTTTTAATTAGTCATGGTATTCCACCATATCACGCCTGAAACGTCTCTCATTATTACGTATTTGTGTACCAATCTGAAAAATTAGAAATCTGACTTTTTGATTTGAAACATAATTGTTAAATTTAGTACTAACACAAAAAATCCTCATTTTTTTTAAATTTCAAACACACACACACTTATACACATATGGACCGAAAGGAAAACAAATGAGGAAGTACTGATGATGGTGGATGAGGAGAGGGGTTTGCTTGGAGATATCCTATGGAGACAGGAAAGATGGATGAAATTCGTATTGAGCAGTAGTGGAATGTTGAAGAAGGTAATAGAGGGGAGAATGTTGGGCAAACGAGGAAAGGGCAGGAACAGGATAGGGATGTTGGACGGGATGAAAGAAGGAAAGAAGTACACAGAGATGAAGAGGGACCTTATGTAGAGTAGGTTGTTGGATTGAGTTTTGTTTGGAGTTACAAAATGTTTATTTGATAGTTGTGTCCATCCATAAACCTACCTTAACCGGTAGATAATATATATATATATTAATATAAAGAGAGAGAGAGAGCATCCGTCCGGTAAGTGGAAAGATCCGGTGTTCAAGTCCCAGTCATAGAAAATATTTTTAAGCGAGTGATTTGCTCAATTCTGTCTTCCCCACCTCTCCAGTGCTCGTCCTTTATGCATTTTACTATCCCTTTTCCTTATATCTATTTCCAGGTGAATGAATATATATACATATATATATATATATATATATATATATATATATAACCACATTGCAAACACGTCAATGATGCAAACCTTGCCTATCAGATGGATAAGAAAAAGATACTTTCCGATTTTGCATCAAGAAAGAAGTAGTCGGTATAGAAATTACCTCCGGAATTTGAAATACATGATTCATATTATCACGTAACATACACACAATGTGCAGGAAACGTATCTCTTTAATCAAATATAAAGGGACATCAAAGTTTACTGATTTAAAAGAATTAAAAGAGAAACCAATGTGGGGAATTTGAAACACCTTTCATTTTTTTAAATGACTTCAACGGCCGCTATTATGATATATTAATATGAGAGAGGATCAAAGGTTTTTAGAATTGTAACACGCCCCGAGGATCCATTAACTGGGATCTTTCTTTCAATATGCGTCTTTTACTCGACGATACATTTCTACGTTTCAATTAAACGGAGACCTATTCAACTCATGGCTTCTGTCGTCAAATGATACTTGTCAAAAATGGCCGCTGTCCTTGCGTCGCGTATTGAAATCGTGTCGTTTGTAATCCACAATGAATTATACATATTCGTTTTACTCCGTGGCTCCATACGGTCGCCCTCTCTTTGCCTTACTCTACAGACGCTCATCATATCCAGTTCAACTCTGTGGTCCAGTGAATAATTCAAACGAAACATTCATTGGCCAGGCCACCCACCAGTGGTCAGCTTAAGAAAATACAGTCGATGATTTAACGCAGGTATGCGAAAGGAACTTGTTTTTCCCCATCTAATTTGCGGCCGCATCGATAGCCTATATTACGAAGATATTCATTACAATATGTTTTGCCTTCAACGGTTGAAATGATGATTTTTCTTAAATGATTAAATCGGCGACGGGGAGCACCAAATTAACAGAAGCTCATGTGTCATTTGTTTCCATGTATTTCGTTCCACATGACAGTTGTGTCTGGAAGTTTATTCGCAATCAATATTAATCCGATAAATGCTGTGATTAAATCTACCATGTAGTACCTACTTCACTCAAGGTGCCCACTGGTTTTCAGTTCCATCCGTTTTGAGCATTTATGAGTAATCAAACTGTTAGGGAAAGTAGGATAAGATATTACGATACGTGTATCGTATTTCTGAACTATTGAATCACGTTGTCGATAATCATATAATCCACGTTGTTTATGATCATAGAATTTTCGAAATTTTGCTAAATCATTTAGAAAAGTGACCTTAATTCCTACAGGCCCGAAATTTAAACTTTTTTTATTTTAGTATCCTGCAAGCCACCGTTAGGGTGTGTGGCAGAAGGTGATCACACACCAGACTAATTTTGACCCGAGTAGGACCCTACCGCGGTCGGACAGTGTCATTCTGATTCTTTATCGTTCATGGAAAAAATAATACCGTAAATATATCTGTTCCATACTTAATATATCTATTTTATTGACATGATCCCACCTGTCGTAGTACGATGGGGGTAATAATACGTTTTCAACATCGTCAGTGCTAAAGAGACCTTCCAATTCATTTATGCAAGAGCTTCAATCTGTAATTTAGCCTTCACTCAATTGAGTGATTCCCGGCCTAGCTACTCTAATATTTTGGATACGCTACTTAGTTTATCATAACTTCTATAAAAGTTCGATGGGAGTAATAAGACATTTTCAACATCACTGCTAAAGAGACCTCCATCCAATTCATGCAAGAGTTTTAATCTGTAATTTAAACTTCGCTTCGTTGATTGATTCCCAGCCTAGCTGCTTTAATATTTTGGATACGCTACTATGTTTATGATAACAACGTTTTACAAATCTAGCTCCTCTACGCTGCACGCGATCCAATTCGGTAATTAATCCAACTTCATTAGGATCACATATATACTAGCAGCATAGTCTATAAATGAGGCCTAACCAGCGACAGATAATATTTCCATCTTTGACCTTTTCATCACATTTACCCAGTACTCTTCTCATAAATCCTTATTTTTTGTCAGCTTGTCCACATATTCGCCGTATGTGTTTCACCCCAGGAGAGGTCGAGAGCAAGGGTAACGCCCAGGTATTTAATTGGGTCTTTTAACTCCAAGAGTGTATTAAAATTGTTAAAAGTGCAAATTGCGGCACGTTCGTCTCTCGAAAAAGACAAATAAATTGACAGGCCTCAATGGAAAGAATATTTATTCACCTAACTACCATCGTTGTTGATTGAGAGGACTGATATTTTAGAAAAAAACTATATGTGAGAAATCAATTTAAGTAATAGAAAAATTATGAGTCGAGAAACTGCCAAGAAATGCATCCGTTCGCATTGCGCCTCCTTAAAGAACTCCATGAAGGAAGAAAGTTAACTGTGGGTCATCCTTTAAGTGGAATTCAATTCAAGTGTCCAATCACGAGACGAGAAAGCATTTCAATCAAATTTCATTCGATCGCGACTCGTACTGCAGCGCCACGAACGACCAAAAATTGCGATGATGTCGTAAACAATCTAATCAACTTACGAGAAGCAGCAACAAACGAGGGAAGTAATCTAATAAATTATCGAACATTAAATTACTGCAATTATTTGTGTTTCCGCGATAGGTTGAAAGCAAAACGCCAAGTATTAGACGGAATACTATATTCCCATTGGCCAACTTACGGGAAGTACTCACGGATTTGCTGAAGTTGGAAGAGGTAAGTCGTTTACGTACGATGCATGAACTCACATTAAGTCTTACGTAGAGCACTTAAGTTATTACATTCAATTTTAATCGGTCTTAAACAATCCTCGGTGCGTAGTTAATCGGTTTATTGTCTCAAAAGGTCTACTCTCAACATAAATCTCTACTCTATGTCATTAAGTGAGCTTTTCCAATTGCTTCAGGTGCTTCGGTATCAAGATTTTTTCAATAATCCGCAAGCCCAAAAAAATGCGCGTTATACCCTCGGCAAATAACTCATTTCATTCCAATGGCGTTATTATCCCCTTTCTGTGGTGGTTCGAGACATTTTGGCGTCCTGTAGCGTAGCAAATAAGAGCGCATGAGTTAAGACAATCAGGAAAGGAACTAATTAAGCGACTGGCTGGTGTTTTTTTCATCGCGCCGGTCCCGTAGTCATGTTCTTGGCTCCCTGCAGGCCATTTCACACGCTTATTATCCCTTTAGGGCCAGAATAACCTAAACTAAAGCGTATACATTTTCAGAGGAGTGATGAAAGACAGCAGTAAAACGGAAAAAGATAAGAATAAAAGGAGACAAACAGGCAAAGATAAGGTTGGAAGCGGGAGTAATGCCGCGTCATGGAGAATGATGAAGTGAAATTTGCTTGGAGAGACTAAACAAATGACGATCAACGTGCATATAAATGCCGGCATACCGAAAAATATCTATTAGCGTGCTTCGAGTTTGAGTTAGTGAGACTTTAGAGAGATATATACTTTCGTTTTTTTCCGCATGCAATTAAAACTGAATTATTATTGGTAAATATTAGAGTGATATATTTCTAGATGATGCATACTTATCATGAGATCTTACATATGACGAAAGAAGATACGTAAAATGTGATTACATCCACGAAATATTATGAAACTTGATTCACTAGGGAAAATGTAAGTATTTGGGAAGAAATAAAATATGTGTTATTGGTACAAATCAATGACAACGTATATATTTCATTATTTTGCGTTGAAGTTTAGTCTTAAAAACCTGTAACTTGAGACTAATTCATTATTGAAGTAAATTAAACTTCTGTGAATGATGAAAAATAACAGATTGATTTAACTTAACACACCCACAAATGTAAATATATAGTATATCCATTAATGGTATTTTTCAAGGCGCTATTTTACCCTTTACGACGATTAATTAAAAAAAAGCTTATTATTATTTATAATATTAAATAAAACCAAGCAAGCCAGCGCTAGGGTGCGTGGCAGGGGGTGAATATACACCAGACTACTTTTGACCAAAAATCCTTTTCCCCCTATCGCGGTTTTACTCTTATCCCTCATCTTTCATGTAAACTATGACATCTTCAATCTATCTGTTGTACAGATACACTCTCTTCAGCTTTATTTACGCAATTTCAACCACCGTAGATATGGGTAATAGTACATTTTTTCAACATCATCGCTAAAGAGACGTCCTTCCAATTTATGAAAGAGATTTAATCTGTAATTTAACCTTCGCTCCATTGAGTGATTCCCATCGTAGCTCCCATAATAATTTGTATACGCTACTAATTTTATCATAAAAACGTTTTACAAATCTAGCTCCTCTACGCTGCACGCGATCCAAATCGGCAATCAATCCAAATTCGTGAGGATCCCATTAATACTTGCACCATATTCTAAATAGGCCTAATCAGCGAAATATAACATTACTCTTTGATCTTTTCATCACATTCACCCAGTACTCATCTAATGAATCCTATGTTTTTGCTAGCTTGTCCCCATATTTCCCATATATGTTACACCCAGGGTGCTGCGTAAGGGTAAGGCCTAGGCATTAACCGAGTCTACACTTTCTATTCCTGATGGAGTAGGCGTTCGGGAGGGAATTTCTTTTTTTTTCCAAAAATGCATCACTACGAACTCTTTTAAGCTTAATTGTAATTGCCAAGTGTCGCACCAGCGTTGGATATCATTAAGGCTATCTGAAAAAAGCTGCTGTGTCCTCAGGATCAAGAATATGACGGTACACCACTGCATCATCGGCAAATAAAAGTATCGAAATAGTGACTACGGAGTCAAATCTTAATTTGGACTTTCTAAAGACTTTTTTATCTCCGAAGACGGTGTGTATATTTCATGACAAATATCTTTTTATTTTGGAACAAAATTCGGGACAAAAATACCGAGGAGAACACAATACACACCAATAGATTAACCCTTATTCAGATATAAATTGAGTAAATAAAAAAATCCGTTCTCTTTCGAAACTTGGGAAAAAGTACTATGCGGTAATATAGAAGAATATGTCGGAGAATTCGAGCAAAACAAAAAATGTTTTAATGAAAAACTTCATCCTTTCTCTTTCAAAAGAATCGAGTTTCCATCACTTAGGCTTAACTAAAAAAACAATTACGAAGCCATTCCGGAGAGAAGATATGAAATAAGATAATCCTGAAAGTAGAAAATTGGCACTAAAGTCGCAGATATGAGAGTAATGAGAGAAGGTAATAGCTTATACAGAAAGGAAATTAAATTTGGAACAACTAATTACAAACGTGAAGGCAAAATGTGTTGTAAATTAATAAAATGGCTGCCTCCTTGAGCATCGGATGGGATAACGAGGGAAAACCAACCATGGTTTTCTTTTACACGCTCAGACAGATAATGGCATAGAAGTTTTTTTATTATCTGGTTCGTTTACGCGAGTTAAGCAGGTGAGGTGAGATGAAGGGCAGAAGAACCAAGTCTTATGCTGAACCTACGAAGGAACGGCTGTCCAGTAGAAAAGCGTGATTTAAAAAAATGTCATTATAAAAACAAACTCGATTTTGACGAAGTGCTTGAATGCTATTCCGCTTCTAGGCCATCGTGTTCCAATGCTTGGTCAACGGGCGCGCGGACTCGGAGTAAGCAGGGACGGGAGAAGGTAAGAATTTAATTTTATGGATTTAAATAATAATGTTTTTTATCCCTTCGTAATAAAAGATTGCATGAAAGTAACCATGATAGTGCACGTCGTAACACATTAAATGTGAAGCAGCGTCTTGAAGTAACGATGGTTTGCTCGTGAAGCAAGGGGTTTTATTAACCATTTCAAAGTTTGTTGCCCTAAGGTTTCCTTGCGATGAATAAAAACATAGGTATCTGACTTCAAAAATGAAATCTTTGAAATGTCACTTCGGTAGCGTGGAATCCATCGAAATGAAGTAGGAATTCACATCATAATATTATCATTTAAAAATATTTTCCACCCTATTCAGGTCAAATTTGTACTATTACGAAAGGGGATTGGCGTAGATTATGGAGACATTTTGACTGAGGAAGCGGTTAAATAGAGGAAGACAAGTTAGACGAAGGGGTTATAAAACTGCTCGAGGATAAAGGCGAACTTATAAATATGGCGGACGAAGAGAGGGAAATCCGAAGAAGACAGAGAAAGAGGAAATGATAAAGAGCTTGTGTGGAATCTATAAGGTTAAAATAGAAGCTAGAACATTGAGTAAGAAGATAGTATTCAAGTAGGAGTTACTCAGAAATGGAGAAGGAAATTGTGGGGCGTAAAAGAAAAAAGAATTCTCGTGATATGTAAAAGAAAATAACCGTTATCAGCTCTAACAAGTAGTCCAATTTGAACGAATTAAGGTCAAATTAGCCCAATGGCGACCGTTACACTAAATTGTTTCAGACAGATAAGTGGACATTGTTACGTGTATTCGCAACACCATAACTTTGAAAAAAATACCCTGTCTATTAAGGTCAAATTATGACAATCGAGACCGTTACAACTAATTGTTCCCGACATTAGTAAGGCAATTGCGCATTGTTGAATATGTTCACAACATCATCACTTTTAAGCAATACCCTGCCAATTAAGGTCAAATTAAACTAACCCTGGCCATTAGACTACTAATTGCTACCGAATGAAATGGGGCAAATCCATTTGAATACTCTTCCCCGATCTCATTTGCACGAGTTCCAAATTTCCAGCTAAATTTTATACAAATATGTATACATATTTTTTTTAGGTTTGGCGGTCTTCCCTTCCTGGGACAACTTTGAAATAATAGAATCGGGTTTTTAGGAAACCAGTCGCAAAACCAACATTGGGAGCGTGAGAAGGAGAAGATAAGGTTTGGTGTTAATTTCCCACAAGGAACAATTATGACGGCCACCTCTTTTATTTCGAATCCATTTTTTTTGTACGCTCCTCGGGATGTGAGATCGAAAAAAATGCTAATTGCATCCCTGCAAATCGAACGCAATAATTTCCGGCGTCGGCGTCTTTCCCCCACTTGAGAATATCATAAATACATCCGTGATTCAGTGGCCATGGGAGAGGCAACCACAGCCCCTCTTTTGGCAATCCATCCGAACGGTTTAATAAAAATTTTTTAAAAAATCATAAAATCGTAAAAAAAATAAATAAGGGTATTCTCCGAGCCAAAAAATATTGATTTTTTCTCAAAAAATCTCCTTCTATTACCCAGGTACGCAAGTACGTCCAATTTTCCAAGAATCTGCGCTTTACACCAGCGATAAAGAGTGACAAGATGCTGGCTGACCTCCCTCCCTCCCGTCTCCTCTTCCTCCAGAGAGAAACATTTTTCAGAATTTTATGGGAGTCCGCAAGTGTCATGGCACGGGTCCAAAAATATAATGTGAAGTCAGCAGATCGTTAAGGAGTTTTATTTTACCTTCCCAATCTTTTTGTCTAATCCGAAGCCAAGAATCATGACCGAGAAGATCTCATGACACTTGTGTGTGCATCCAGGCGAACATTAGCGAGTTAATAGTTTCCCTTAAGCGTACTAGTATGAGCAACGGATAATCCCTCTCGGTGACAGGAGTAATTAATTCCGGGATTGTTTTGACCCGACGTACCGCGCTCATGTTTATTCCACCCACAAATGCAATCACGTCTGCCATTTGGCGTTTTCCATAACACAGTTTATTTAACTATTGACGCATTTATATATACTATATATATAAATATATACATAAATGTATACCCTACAAACCACCACCAGGGTGATCGGCAGGGGGTGAATACACCCCACAATAATTTTACCCGAATATGACATTACTGCGAATGCTCCTCTGTTTTCCTTGTCCCGATTAATAACACAGGCCAACAGTGTTTTTTGTGCCGGAGCTTTTAATGTTGATTTAAAGAACAATTGGGGTGCTGAATCCAATTATGACACTAGTTTTTTCCTATCAGCTATAGTTTTCAAGATATAGATATGTTGTTACTTACGTAAAAAAATCTTCTACATGATGATATGGGAATATTATATTAATAATAAAACCCACTAAATATAAAGACTTGATTTATGTCTGAATTATAATTGTGTTCTCTTGGGGCCGTTGCTCCAATAAAAAATAACCTCGTACAACTGCATTGAATTTGACATTTTCTAAAAAAGGAAATCCAGTAAAAAGTGACGAAAAACCATTATTTATCTATTTAACAAAGCAGCCAAAAACGGAACAAAGGCTTTTACATTGGCTGACATATGATATACACTAAGAAAAAGAACGGGTAAAAAAAACAAACAATAATGAACAGTTAACAAAAAATGTCAAGAACAGATATAAGATGGCAGAAGAGCACATATGCAACCAGAAAGAGCTAAGTTCCCTGCCACACACCTTTTTGGTGGCTCGCAGGGTACTTATGTAGATGTAGATGTAGATGAAGTTACCAACTGGCGTTTAAGGAAGAAGGTGCAAGGTATTGAGGTAAGATACTGGATGCGTAGGGAATTGAATATAGCGGGAAGTCGATGGAATAGGGAACGTTGAGAGACGGAAATTTGGAATCTGAAACAGACTAAAGTTAAGTTAAAATAATTTTTTAAAAAACTGGCTCCAGGAAATGGTTACAAGGAACTCAACAGTAGGATTTGCCAACTACTCCTGGGGTAGATGATCAATTGCGCGAACTATTTCCTTACATAAGCTTCATTGGCCTATGCTTGGTGCATTCAAGTCTCCTAAAAATTTTTCTGACGGACTACATTCCACTAGAAAGTACGAAACGTCCATATATTACGTGTTATAAGGACATAGAGCAAAACGAAGGTTACGAGGTTTTCGAGAAAACCTAGGTAAAATGTTAAAATAGGGTAAGTGGAAACAGTTTATCTATCTCGGAAGTATTCAAGTTATCAAGATATTATTGTGTTCTTTTTATGTGTTCTCGTGCTGTGTGTTACTGTCTAAGTTTTATATCTAAAATAAACCAAATCTTCAAAAAATGATATAAAGATATCGCCAACATTCCCGATCGACGATGTAGTCGAAGTAAGAATCATTTGACAGACTTAATGGACGATATGCCTTATATGGATGAACGATATTTCTCGTTATGGTCGATGGTTAACGCCATGTCGCTAAGACGTCACCACTTCCATATTTGTCTTACGCCGACGATCGCCGATATTGGAAAGTGAAGATCGCGACCGCATCCTTAGAGCGCGTCCGGCACAATCGATGCCCGCCTGTTCCCTCCCCTTCTCTCTCTCGCCCCCTCCCCCCCCCCGACTCGAAAGGCGGTGATTCAGACGCGAACGCCGCGAGCGGGGGCAGAAGAGGGAGGAGGGAGAATTTATGGGTCGTGACGTCATGGAGGGGTTGGGGAGGGGGTGAAGACGGGGAGGGTTGGAGGGGGATTTGGAAACAACAATGTTGGACGGGCGGGGTTGAATCTCTCCGCCGATTCATCCGCCGATCGATTTTTGAATCATTTTGCGGACAGTTCATCAACCGCAACAGACAACACACTTAAGGGTATGGTTTTGGCAGTTTAGAACAGAGTTCTCGTCACCTTCGAAATCAGGTTAATATTGAAGGTAGTTCCCTTCCCTTTGCTGACTACGTCATGTTCTGGTAGAGAGAAAATGGCTAAGTTTTTTATTTAAGTCGGGGAAACCACTTGAATTCGACTGACACCATCCTCCAAAGTTTGGAGAGGAACCTCGTGTCGATATTAAGCAACTCTTTACTGCGAAATAGTACGCCAAAGGGTCATAGAATTTAACGTCCCATCCGACGGACGGTGTATCCTTTGCTGAGACTGCTTTCTCCACGTGGGGGTCAAAATAGGGATCGGGATAACTCAGAAACCTTGTCGCCCCCGGTGGCGGTGGGGTAACGTCCTCGCCTGTCAACCCAGAGATCACGGTTTCGATTCCCGCCTGGGTGGTTTTTCCTTCACCTAGGGTTTGGGTATAAGTAATTGTAATAATATTACACATGTACAGGGTTCGTCCGGAATAATCCGGCCAGCGATCAAAAACATCTGGCGGCTGTATCACGGCAATGCGCCGTCTCACACCGCGCTTGTCGTGTCGGACTTCTTGGCCAAGCACGGCGTGGCAACGCTGCCGCACCCGCCCTACAGCCCGGACTTGGCACCAACGGTCTTCTTTCTGTTCCCGAAGATAAAGAGGAGTTTGAAAGGAACGCGATAAGGGACTTTGGACGCCGTCAAAGAGGCCGTGACGACGTGTCTTCGAGAGGTTGCCGATGATGCCTTCCCGGGAGCGTCCCAGGAATGGGAACGCCGCTGGAACAAGTGTATCGACTCACAAGGGTCCTATTTTGACGAATATTAGCTTAAGATATGTAAAAGTGCAATAAATCTTTTCTCCTGAGCTCAGTACACTTATTTTTCGGACGAACCCTGTATAATATTACAATTACTGATTTTGAACTAATGCAATTAAATAAATAAAAATCCTACAATCTCCCGGATTCGTACCCGGGCTCTCTTAGCGGTTGGAAACCAGAATGCTAGACATCGTACCAGCCTTATACCTGAACTATTGATATAAAGTTAAAAATACTATTAATGAAAAAACTGGGAAATATCGAGGGTTCCGTGTTGCCTGGGGTTACCTTTCTCGATCCAAAGCGTGTGAGACAAGAAAAGATATGTCCGATTACTTTCCTCCTAATTCTCTTCAACACTCACTCTCACACACACGCTATCCGAGATTGCATTTAATTACATCCCGGGAAATGTGGAAAATCAACGATTTCGCGGGAAATTTAAGACAAAATAATGGATCCCGTTTCGTTCACGCCCCTCGCCCCCGGAACGGCATTCAAAACGGAACGAAAATCCAATTAAATGGCGAGTCGAAACGCGGCGTTGAAGGGATGACGTTTTAATTACGCCCACCGAGAAAAGCGAAGGAAATTTTCCTGCGAAGTGACCAGTCTTCTTAATTGCTACCGTCGCGGTATTGTACCGTTAAGCATCGCGGTTGGACCAAACGCTTGCAATTGATGCAGAGCTTCAAATTTGTTTGGATGGAGGTCAAAAAACGACTCGGCAGACTCATTCACTCGAATGGGGGGGTCTCTAATCATCTATCTAAATCATAGATGTATGAAAATACGTCAAACGTTAACAAGTTCAAGTGAAAAAATTAATTTCGAATAACAATCAATGCGTTAATTTATTAGACCGGTGAGATTTTAAGATGTTCGAGAAAGAGGATGAGTAGGTTCGACATTTAATTTGGAGGGAAATATTAGTGCAGACAGAACAGCCTAACCTATCTTAAAAGTGTTGTGGTCCAAGATGGTCAAAGTGGCAGGGATCCAGGAAGAAGAATCGCCTCAGGCAAAGAACCTTTCACGAGGAGGAGGGAATTGATGACAGATATGTTCAGTAAGGATGTTAAGAAAAGATTAGTGAAAACTTTGATATGGAGCTTGGTTACGTAAGGCACCGAAATACGGTCGTTGAGGCAGGATGATGGGCACAGACTTGAAGGCTTAAGTGAGACGTGGGTGTGGAGAAGAATGGAAAAGATTAAGTGGAACAGAAAGGAAAACAAACGAGGAAGTGCTGGGTATTTTTTGTCACTGGGTAAGTTTGTGTCAACCCCTAAACGGTAGACTGCCAAATAATAAAATATTTTTCAACTTTATTCCAAAATTTTTTCGTAAAAAAAACAACACGTTCAACAGTTTGCCCTTCTTCATGCTTGTTTAGAGAACTCCAACTGAACGCCTGCTTCAAAAATGATCCAATTTTTTTTTCTTTGATAAACGAACAAATGTTTTGCTCCCAGAGTACGTAAACCGGAGCGTAAATACTTGCGTGAAATCAACTTGAGGATTAATTTAAAAAGTTAATTCTCATCTCGGGCCATTCGAACTTTTATTTAAACTCGGCTATAAATAATGCTACATTTAAGATGTTTTCACTTTTGCTGTTATCTTCCCCGAGTCTGCTGGAAGAAATTCGGTAGGGCAGACCGACAGTTGTCGTCGGTCGCTATCAATCGACATTCTATCTCGTTAAATTTCCGTGTCATTCAAATTTGTGCATGGATTAATACGAGAGACTGCATCTCAAGAACTGCCATTACATTCACCGTTACTCAGTGAATATCACTCGAATATGATAAGTATTCTCGAATCACAATTCCATGGGAACATTTTTGTCCTAATATGACAAGAGGCAATAGTGAATGTGATTTCATCATTGAACAGAGTACGGAGGAAATAAAATACATTTTTCTATATTTACAAAGAGTGTCCTCATTATGACATTTAAATTGGTAGGTAAAATACTGGAGGATGTGCACTGTACTCGTGCAATACCCTGTTAAAGGTCAAACGTTAATACGCCTACCGTATCGGATTACCAAAAAGATAAATCAATTAGTTTATGCAAACGAATGCCTCTTTTATCTCCATTTCTCAAATTCTTATCGAATTGCATGCATCTTTTTTTTAAGATTATGGCTTATGGGAGGGGCTGAACAGGGAAGTAATTTTCCTCAATCTTCCTATCAGCCATCATCAGGAAGAGGAGGCTCAGTTGTTCAATTTCCTGGCGGACAACGCACCTTCAACGGACGAGATACCTCGAACGAAATTGTTCCTTACACTTCAGTTCTCGAAAGACATAATCAAAGAACCTGTATCCCTGCGAAAACCTTCGTTCAGTTCGGTGAATGTTACCAGAAAACAACTCATATTAACTACAGAATTATCACCTCAGTCATAGGGTGCAAATTTGATTAAGTAAAAGGATAAGGATGCCATGGATAATTGATATATTTTATCACCAAACTTCTGAGGGATGTGATAGATCAAATAAATATGTGCAGGAGAACATTTTCTTAAAAAATATTTCTTAAGCTTTTCCAATTTCAGAGAAATATTTTTTTCTTAATATTTACCGAAACTGAAAACGAAAACACGCGCGTTTGTGTAGGACCTAAATTTCTTTTCATATTGTGAGTGAAAAAGATTTCTCGTAATTCTCTAGTTTTTTTCCTCCCAATTTTAACGTTTACCCAAGGCTACCTCCTACTCGAAAACCTCACAACCTTTTGTTTGGTTCATATTCATTTTCAACCCATCATTACCTTCAACACTTCACATTCTATTGCTTTTCCGAGCGATAATAGGTGAAGCTACTGTTATTAATCAATGATTAAACAATCACAGTATGACATCATAATGAAAGTTAATTTTACATTTTTGCGACTTCCTCTCTTCGCCCACATCATTTGTTAAATTTGTTCTTTGTTGGTTTTAACCTTCTGCCCAACTCGTCAAAGAACCCTCCAAACTAAGCTCTCATCCTCTTGTCTCAAAGATCAGGTTTCGGATCTATACAGCTATTCTACACGGACTGTTTATTAATCTCCGCTTTTCTAATTGCACTTGTAATCATTTATCTTCATGCTAACGCTTAATTTGGCCAACAAGATTCTTCTCCTTACGTCCCAATCACAATATACCCGTTTCCCCCCGAAATACTTCCGAAGTATGAGAATTATTACACCTTCTCTAGTTCATTCCTTCCTATCAGGATTATCGTTTTCTACTTCGAACCACCCTTAGACATTCTTAGTTCTCTTAAAATCTCCTTGCTCTTGGAATTTCTTTCCGCTTAGCACCCAAAATTTATCTCCCAATGATTGATTTTGTAAAACAAACAAAGCATCTGTAATATCTTGTCTTTCTGAATAACTAATGACAGATAGCTTTCCAGCGTCTCAGCGTTAAAAAAAACTATACCGTTTGAAATTACCCAAGTAGTTTGAGCTATATACTGAATCTACTGATGTTAATCTTCCTCTATCCTACCCTGGCTTAAGTAGTTTTAATCAAGCCGTTAAGTATGTAGCATTTTGATAAAAATGTCATCCATTCGTAGATCGAAGATCACTCCTTCAAATGACGATCATCAAAAGACTTATATTTTTAGCTTCCATTTCAATGGACATGGAAAATCCAATAATTTAGACATTCTCACATGGCAGTGTGGGACTAACAACAGAAAAGTCAAGGGTTGATTGTTCAAAAATTCACACACATATCGTTCTCACGTGCTCAATGATCACCTACATACTTAAAAAGGGTTGAAACAGTGTTCGTGAACGCTTGTGCGCGAGTGATCATGGTGAGCATCTGAGTTTAAAAAATAACGAACATTCAGGTGTTCCTACTTCCCTCTCGGACGGAAAAGGATTCGTCCAAAGAGAATCCGAACTGCGGCGACGCAACCCGGAGGCCGAAGGGGGTGCGCTCTCTTCCAGTTAGGGCACGGCGAACGGTGGGCGGGAGCGTCAATCTCTTTCTCGCCAAAGGTCACCGGGTTCGAATCTGGCCTCGGGGCAACACTCATTCCCACCCCCTCCCCACCCTTGGCCGCACGTGATTCATGCATTCCGAGTGCGCTTTCTAGCGAGAGCAGCACAGAACGAACATGGACGCCCGGCGGAATGCGTGATCCCACCCATCCTTCCCACAATCCAGCGCGCGCGGGGAGAAAACCGCGAGGAGGAGGTCGAACTTCGTGGAGCACAAAGCAACTTTGACTTTACGCACTGAACGTGACTGAATGAATTATGTAAATTAATCCGGACAACAATTCATTTTGACTTCCAATCTACCGCAACAAAGGTTTCTGTTACAACAGCGGGCTAACAGCATTGTTACATTTCTCATAAAACTATGAAATACAATATACTCCAAACAATTTCTACCTCCCTTTATTCCATCCAACATCTAAAATGCTATTCTCCATCTAATGGAATTGCGCAACATCCTCTGGATTAAATGTCTTCAGCATTTCATCACTAACTGTAAACGCTCTCCCCCCACCTATACATACTTCCCTTCCTCATATTCGGGTAATAGATTAAATTAAACTGGATGAATTGGAAAAGATGATTCTCACCTTATTGTAGATCCACAGAAGGTACACATGATCTAATTTTTGTGACTCGAATGCGTATATCAAGGGGAGGGGAAAAATATATTCCAAATCCGCCATTAACTGATCCTCCAATGAATTTCGTTCGACCAGACTTCACGGGAAAGCTTAGCGATAATGATTTCAAGGAGGAGAATGTCTTGATGTAATGGTTCAATAAGTTTTCTTTTATCTTCACGCGGTCGAAAAAGTTATCTTGAGGAGTTGAAAAGTTCACAGATACTAATGATAATTTAAGTCAAGATAACCACCAAAATGATTTGCATCCTTCGCGACTAGATGGTCCTAAAACCATTGGTAATCACGAGCAAAAACAATTGAAATCGTGCATTCTCCTTGTCGCCATCCCTCTGCGTACTATGATTGATTATCTTGCTAACATACCAGCGGAATGAAAATTTCCAGCGATGTCTGGGGCGTAAATGTTTACCAAGGCAGAGTTTGAGTTCTTCATTTGAAATATATGAGCTTAAAAGTTGTTTCTATAGTTACTACCAGCGAGTATATCTCATAAATATATCTCTGGGCTATCAAGTTAAATATTTGGGGGTAGTTCTAACATCATTCCTTTCATGGGGAGCACATATCAGGACAATATGAGGATCCGCTTTAAAGAAACTGGGCTTCATTACACGGGTGGTGGGAAAATGTATTGAGAAAGTTAAAGAGAGGTGTTATTTTGCTCCAGTTAGACCTCATTTGGAATATACAGTAAGTATTTGGGATTCTTGGGAGAAAATCTGGCAAAGAGAATTAGATGAAATCCAGAGATAATCCGCCAGATTTGTTAAAAATATATATGACAAGAACAAAAGTGTAACAGGTCTCTTAGGGGATTTAGGCTGGGAGCCACTTGAGATACGAAGAGAACAAGCTAGACTTAGACTTATAGAAAGGTTCAGAACCAACGAGTTTAACCATGACACTAAAGGAATTATAATGACCCCACGCTACTTAGGTAGATCAGATCACGAAGATAAAATAAGGGAGATAGATTCAAATACTCATTCCAACCCAGAACACTCCGGGATCATAATAGTAAGAAATCGAAGTCACTTAAGAAATATAGGAAAAATTTAATTTACAAGTCGGAACAAAATTAAACATTGCAAAGTTATTAGGTGTATATGTAGGTTTTCTCAAGGAGGAGGGAGTTGATGACGTGGATGTTGAGTAGGAATGTTAAGACAAGACTCGTAAAAACTCTGATATGGAGCGTAGCCATGTACGGCGCGGAAACGTGGTCACTGAAGCAGGAGGATAGACGTAGACTGGAGGCATTTGAAATGTGGGTGTGGAGAAGAATGGAGAAGGTGAAATGGACCGAAAGGAAAACAAATGAGGAAGTACCAGAAATGGTGGGTGAGGAGAGGGGTTTGTTGGGAGAAATCCTATGGAGGCAGGAAAAATGGATGAAAGGCGTATTGAGCGGTAGTGGAATGTTAAAGAAGGTAATTGAGGGGAGAATGTTGGGCAAGCGAGGAAAGGGCAGGAACAGGATGGGGATGTTGGACGGGATGAAGGGAGGAAAGAAGTACACAGAGATGAAGAGGGACCTGATGTAGATTAAGTTGCAGGATTGGGTTTTGTTTGGAGTTACAAAATGTTTATTTGATAGTTGTGTCCATCCAAAAAAACCTACCTTAACCGGTAGATTACCAAATAATAATGTAGGGGCATGTGTATGTTAGTTGTTAGTTTGTGTGTTTGCATGTGTGTGGGTATATTAAGGGTTTTTGCATGAATGTATACCATGCTTTGTTTGTGGACTGTATAAATTTGTGGCTTTTGCACGCGGTTTTTTTTGTCGCTTAATAATGGGTGATGTCCTAACAGCCCCCGCCACACGCCCTTGCGGCAGTTTGCGGGACATTAAGTAGATGTGGATATAATCCTGAATGAATGAAATGATCAACTGAATGAATGTTTGTTTTCCAATTCCGCAGCGGCAATACGAACATATCCTACTTTTTTATTTTATAGCTCGAGTTAAAGAATTGTGGAAACCACACCAACAGCAGCGACAGTACTTTCCCCGAGAATGTTCAAAGAGCCGGTACAGCTGAAGGAGGAACTCGTCAATCATCTACAATTATGCACCGAATCTTTTTTAAAGAAATTTCGAGCATTAAAAAAAATTGAATATTTGCCGATGCAAACTGCTGGTAGATGAGTTAATATTTTCTTAAACTCATTAGGAAAAATTTGTTGGATATAGAAAACAACGCTGATAGCCCCTGGCAAATGATTAATGGGTCTATTATTTTTTCCGGGCCACATTTCGATATTTTCAACGATTCCGACATATTAGGCTAATTTTTTTCAAGTGATTGACATAAATGCCAAAAGAATAACTACAGATATGTAATACGAGCAATGGAAAATTTTACAATACGTTTTGGACGACATCAGTGCGTTCGGTATATGGACAGAAGGGTACTTGGTTCGATTCCTAAGCGGTGCCTTCGGATAACCACGCCAAAAATATCCGAGAGATGAGATTTTTTTTCTAGTTTGAACTTCTTGGAAAACCAACTGGGAGAGGAATCATGGCCACCTTACCTGAACATACGCATTTCACGGGTCATTATTTTCTGGTACGAGATGAGCTGTGCTCTCATCTACACTCTGCCGATTGGTCATTGAAATCATTGTAATGATTCAAATGATGCAATATGATCGGGATAACTCAGGT
Source organism: Hetaerina titia (assembly GCA_037158775.1). NCBI lineage: Eukaryota > Metazoa > Arthropoda > Insecta > Odonata > Calopterygidae > Hetaerina > Hetaerina titia. The sequence continues at coordinate 26,086,229 of CM073773.1, forward strand.
GAAATTATTAGCGTTTTCAATCATGGATACAACGCAAGAACTCCCGACCTAAGCCACTAAACACACACGCGGTTGAAACTCAAGGGGTTCATATCAAACAAAACCACGAGTGTTTAAATTCGAAGGCTTTGTTTGATTTTGAGCCCTCCGCCCTTTCCTTCCTAATTACCAATTCCTTTGTGCTTCGCGTCCGTCTTTCTTTACTCAGAATATACATGTTGTCATAAGGGCTTCTTCAAGGAATCTTCCCATCAACCTCGTAACACTTTTCCGGCTCGATTAATGCGCTAGTGAATAGTGAAAACATTGACTTGAGGTACCAAAGGGTTAGCACCAAAGAAGGTTGGAGAAAAGGATTCTTTACGTACATATAAGAGAAAACTTATTGGATATATTTCCAGAAATACCTTTAAAAAATGGAATGCGAAGGTAACTTGGATTCCACCTGATACTTTTCAATTTCTTCCTAGATGCTTTCTTTCCATTTCCGTGTATTTTTTAATCATTTGATAGGGTTCATCATTTTTATATAATTTCCGCTAAAACCCTTTTTAGGAAAAACCTTTATGGCCCTTGAACGACTCGACACTTCCCCCGAAGGTAAGGCATCGTTCTGGAACGTTCTTTCTCCAGTATTTGAGTCAAACGTTTTGTATGCGAATCCGTATTTTACGTCAAATCAGTCCTTTTAAAATTAAAATGACCTTCTAGAGGATTTGAGACTCTTTGTAGGTAGGTTTTATGAGGAAAAAATGTATTCAATTATATGTAGTTGTAAAAATATTTTTCTACGCATTTTACAATTTTAAAGGAAATTGTTTTTTTGTTAACAACGTAAATCTTAAAGACTATGCAATAACACTGTCGCTTCCCCGAAGGGATTAAGGTGAAAAATGAAAGTGACCCCTAATTAATATTCTATTACTCGCCACAATCAACTACACACAAGAGAAATTTCATTCAGACATTTGTGTCTGTGATAACTACGTTAAAATTGAACGTTAAACGTGTTTTTCATGGAATCGCAAGCGAGGACGTTGTCATACCGAAAGAAAACGAACCGCAATGAAAATATTCTGGAAATCGCATTAGAAAAACATCAAACATTGTCCAAATTCAAATAAATACGTGATATGTAACAGTAACTTATAACCATCATCATCATCAATGAGACAATTGCTAATATTTACTGGAATGCAAGGCGAATGAATTTCACACTTTGAAATTTCTGCATATAAAGCATTGTTTTCTAAGTGACACTATGAAAACGATTTCCCTGTAAAGAATGCACCATGTAATCTATTTGACACAAAATAAATCTTGGAAGATTTCAAAATAATTTTCTTCTTGATAGAAAATACTTTCAGAAAAAAATAGCCCAATATGACAGCATGGTTCGTCGTTCATTTATTTTTCGCACGGAAAGGTTAGCAAACGCATTTTCTATTTCATTAGGGTATTTGGGCAGGAGGAAAGCGGCCAAGAGGGCCGAGTCCGCCTGGGCAGGAGTGGGCGTGAGTGCGGCTCACTCGCGTGGGAGCTGGATCGACAGGAGGGAGGAAAAGCGCGCCCGGCACAGGACGAGACGGGTGAGCGAGCCGGGCTTTCCCGCGGACAGAGTTGAGAGAAAAGCGTACTCACCATTCGGGCCGGTTGCTCTTGCTGACTGCTAATTCCTCGCTGCACCCCCGCCGACCGCAACCCTTCGAAGACCTCCTCCTTGAGGGTAAGAGTAGTAATCCCTCGATCCTCTCCTTCCTCTTCAAGATACACCCCTACTTAAAATCTTCAAGACACACGGGAGCACAAACTATTTGAAAAAAAAACAACCAACTCAAAAAGCTGGGAACACACACGTGACGGGACCACGACTACGTAGCCACGCTTATCTCGCATCCATCGCTTAGCACACTCTCTCTGGGGATCTCCGTTTTTCGCAGGGTGCTAAAGTAAAACCGTATCCAAGGAAACCGATGGCAGTGCGATGCGAGATGTAGATAAAAAAGTGTGGGTCGGTACAGGGGGGGGGTCGCTTTCCGTCTCGCCTACACGTGCTCTGTATGAAAAGCGTCACTGCAATAGGGTTACAGCAGCGTCACCAGGGTGACGATGTGATCGGGACAACTTGAAGTGAGGAAATAATTATTCAATCAGGACGTTAAGGGTGAAAAAAAACACCAAAAACTCACAGGTTGAACGTAGACACACGCGCGCGCGCGCAAATCAATTCACACGCACACAAAAACAAACACACGGATGAAATCTAATCGGGAGAAATGTGGGAGGTGGATGATATATGGGTTGTTGTAAAATTAACTGGAGTGAAATTGACGGGGGAGGAGTGGGGTTGGACACTATTGAAAACTCCACTAGGTCGGCGGTAGGGAAAGGATCCACAACCACCACGAGGCTCGAAATGAGGCGATGATCTCATCCATCGTATTTAATCCAACCGTACGTACTTGTTCCTCTTCCACACACACACACACACTACTGGGAGAACCATCCAACTTGGGCGAGGGAGAGGGTTGTTCTTTATGGGCGAGAGAGAATGAGAATTAATAAGATTGAGAGGGAGAAACCGGAGGAGCAGATTCGGAGACGACGGAGATTTGACGAGCGATCTCGGCTGCGTTCGCGGCCAGAGTCATCCGCCCTAACTGGCGATGGGAGAGGCTGGTACGAAAAAGAAAAGAGGCGGTGATGGTGGAGTGGGGAGGATTTAAGACAAAAGAAAGAAAAGGATGAACATCTTTCTCACTCCCATCTCTCCCGCGTGCTGCACTCCTCAGGTATCTGCACGAAAAAGAGGGCGCTCTCACACTTTCACGGGTCTCGGGAATCAACACACACGCACGCTTGAATATATATATATATACACGACCACCAGAGATAGAGATATGAACGAACCTGCCTGCCTCCTTATCCTCCTCCTTACCCAACTATTTCAATCTATCCTCCGACTCACCGGTCCTGTGTGAAGAAATCTCCACCCACACCTCTCTCCTCTCCCACACAAACACACAAAAAACACTAACACACCCCTTGTTTTTTTGTTGGAAGACGAGGAATAAATCTTCTCCACGTTTTTCTTCCAACAACTCTTCAATGTCGATTCCGCAGAGATCGGCATAGGAAGTTTCGCGTCAAGCGGTCAACGGGCCAGTGTTGAGTTGCCTTGGCTCTTCCTCTCAGTCACTCCTCCTAAATCCTCGGGATCTCCGAGATGAACCGATCGACGATTTTTACAGATCGTGCCCTCCCATCGGGGGTTGTTGCTCCTCCGCGCTGCCTCCACACTGCACTCCACACTGAAGGTCACCGCCGACGAGGTGTTTTTTCCCAAAAGAACTGATAAATAAAAGCGTTTGAAGAGTTAAGAGAAAAAAACACTGAAAAACGAAGCTATATACCAAAGGACGCTTTTTAAGTGAGAGTTCTAACATATATATATGCTAAGCTACACCGCACATCCACGCCGAGCCAAGCTTGGATTAGCCGTCCAACACTGTGCAAAGCCACACGCTATGTAACACCGAGCGATATGCCGAGCTATGCCGTAGCACTCGAAGCCGCTTGGCTCAGCAACGCGGTCGCCCCTCCGCGTGGAGAGGCGGATGCTCCATGATGCACGCGGGCGACTCAGCCGAATCCTCGTCTCGGAGAGTGGATGATGATGACTCGAGGCCTTCGCCCGTTCCTCGTCGATCCACACTCACTCTCACTCGCTCGTGGCGACCGTCGGCCGACGTCTGGGCAACACAACAGGTTGAGGAGTCCGACCGCCCCCCTCCCCCCCAGTCTACCCCTTCCCTCCTGCGGGACGGGAGGGGAAGAGGCATCCCCCCCCCCGTTCGGTGGAAGGTGGGGAAGCGGCGGGAAGGGGAGTTGGGGGCTGTTGGGAAGTCGCCGCCACCGCCGCTCGGGTTTTGCGGTCTTCGGGCCGGGGGCGGGAAGGGAGAGGGAGGGGCGCATATCTGACTGGCTGGGGGGTTGGAGGGGGGTGGTGGAGGAAGAGGGTGGTGGCGGGGGAGAGAGGGATGGGGTGGTGTTTTTATGATGCGGGACTGAGTGAGGTGTGGGAGGGAGGTGGGGTTAAAAAAGGGGAGGGTGGGGGGATGTATATATGACGGTGGGTGAAAGGACTTGGCAGCATTTTACTCCCTCCGCGAAGGGTGGTCCATTCGGGTTTTGCGAACGAAAAAAAAAATTGCGAGAGAAATTACCGTCAAAGCAAAGCACATTTTATGCATGTAAAAGTGACGATTCGCATGCAAATTTATCATCGGAAGGAAAAAGTGATTCGCGCTTGAATTTTCTCCGAAAATTGAGTTCGAGCAGTTCAGCTAAGGGTGTGTGCGGGCAAGAAATATCAATTTCCGAAGGAATCCGGATTTGCGCTATTATTTTGATCTCCCGAGTCAAAGGCCGTAAAGAGACGGATTGAAAAAAAAACATAAATGACTAGCTGAAATCGGTTTCTGACCTTTCGTCAGTTCACTCGCGAGAGTACAACTACACGTACGTATATGCGTAGCGAATCACCGCCTTTTCGGAGTTCATGCTCCAAAATCGTACGACACCAACTGGGACCTTAATCAACGGCCTTAAGGGCCCTCCTATCATAATGTTTAGCTTAGCCTTTCATTTTCCTTTGCCCTTTATTTTTCTGAAAAATCGTCAATTTATATTGAATATCATCCCATTCCTGTCGAAAAGATTTTCAATTCGCTCTGAAAACGAGCAATATCCCATTTGTTTGTCATTTTTTACCATTTTTCATGAAAACGAGCCATACCCCCCCCCTTTGGCATTTTGATGAATTTTTTTAAGTCTCTCCACCCTTCATCCTTTCCTGTCCATCCCTAATGGTGCAAATGACCTAACATGTCGGTCGCCTCCCCTAAAAACCACTACTAGATTTTATGGGGATCGGGATGGTGTGGCGGCTATCGTACTGGTTTCTCAGCCAGAAGGCCCGAGTTCGAATCCCAGAGATGGCAGATATTTTTCAGTGGTATCTCGATCTCCACTTTGGATGGTTTGTGGATGGCGCTTTTGAGTGAGTACGCCGTCCGTCACATGGGACGTTAAGCTGCGGACCCCTTGGAGCCTTTCGTTAAAGAGTAGGCTAATGCCGACGCCGGATTTCCCTCCTTTCCTGCCCATCCCTAAATGGTGCAAATAACCTCAGCTGATCTAATAGACTCACCGCCTTAATTTATATTGAATGAATGAATAAATAATTTAAAAAAACAAAAAACTGTAATAACTAATCTCTTACTCGGATTCTATCGCTAAGAATAAAAAAATGACTTTCTTTAGTTTGTATTTCATCTTTATTTTATCGCGTTACTTTAGACGGGAGTCACCCATGTTGCGTCCTACGAGGACTCTTGGTGTAGTCGTCAGTTTCTTTCTCCTCGCAAGCACCACATGCACATCAGCAATGTTATTGAAATGCCAGGTTATTCATTAATCTTTTGTGAATTGACCGGTACGCTATGTGCCCTAGGCGTCAATGGCGTCATAGGGCGTCAATGATTCGGATAGGCAAGTCCTTGCGAATACGTTTCACTAATTTGATTCGGTGGAGTTCAATAATATTAGCAAAACAACTACTGGTTGAAAACAGTTCGTATCATTTCCATATTAAACATGAATTGAATGAAAGAATTTCACAAAAATTTTAATCAATTCCTATTTTTCTATGCATGCTAATGAAATAGCGAGTGCAGAATTAGGCAAACAATGTCCTTTTAATCGGAACATAATGGTTCTGAAATAATATTTCAGAGGATTCAATAAAACTAAATTCTTTTTGCGGTTGTAATAATCAATGTTGTTCGAAGATTATTCCGAAAAAAAATTCGTAAACAGATGCAATTAAGTAACAGCCAAAGTCAACGTACTCGTAAAATAATATTTTAAAAAAATAGAAAAAAATATAAAATAATAGAAAAACCATACTTCAAGGGAAAAAACGACCACTTTCATAAAATAAAAATAAGAACACAAAAAACAAATAAGAAAAAAATACTCTTTTTTTTAATAGAACTATTGTTGAATGGAACCAGTTGCCTGGAGGTTTGTTTGAGCCCTTTCCATCCAATTTTAGGAGTTTTAAGAACAAGTGTAAAGCAGCCACTGGGTGATAAACTTCATTGATCAGTGATTTGTATACTATTGTACGTATTAAAATATGTTCGTATGTTATGTGAACGGCATTACATGTCTTACTTCAAAAGTGAATGATGTGTTAACGGTACGCGATTTTGAACGTTATATGAAACTGAAGATTACGTGATTATGGACGGAGTGTGGCGAAGGGCGGTACGTAGTATGTTCTCAAAATGTTGTAAATCTAGCCCACGGGTGATGATCAATGTAATCGGTAATCCTTTAAGTGCCATTGTATACAAGAGCTTTGTCTATCTGTTCTTCTTGTGATGCATGTATGTCCATGTCAATTAAGATATTATTGTTAATAGGTATTGTAAGGTTATGTATTATATAGATGTAGATGTCATGAGTGACAGCTGACCAGACTTGACCTTTGCCACCAGGAAAATTGGCTAATTGCAACGAATATCATCAAAGAAATAAAAAGGAAGTAATGGAATTTAGGCACAAATAGTCGGTTTTACCTCAGTTTATTAATATTTTACATCAGAAGACGAATCGCGTTCGCGAAGGGTTTGTGCCACAATTATGAATAGATTCCACGAATTTAAGCCTGGAACCACACAAAAAAAGATAATAGAGTCATGGGCAAACACAAATACGTACTTTTCAAATTGATTCAAATGGTTGCTTGAAGGAACACAGGATGATTACCACAAGCAATTGAAAATCTTTATCGATACAAGTCAACAACATCTTTGATCCACTCCTGTAGTCACCACGGCATTGTCTATGCTTTCGTTTACATCATTGATCATGGGTTTAACTTATCTTCGGTAACCATCAATGGATCATTTGCACACAAATAATAAACAAATCATCAATGCAAATTCATAATCTTCATATTTTGCTACAGCGGAAGCATGCGGATAAACTAAACATTTTAAGCATCAATTAAGATTACTCTAAAAATAAAGATATTACGCACTATTTTTGATATTATTTTTATCATAAATGATTAATTAGATAATTAAAAATATCTAGGATAGATTGAGAACAAAATCTTTGTGCAATCCTTTTCAAAATTCATGTGATTACACACGGAATTCATTTCTGCACCAATTGGACTTTTCAGCTGATAATGCAATAAAACATTGTATTAATTAAAACTGGCCATTTTCCACAAAATAAAATTTTTATTAATACGACCGGTTTCGATGTAACTACATTATCTTCTGGTTTTATCTTCTAGACTCATCGTCTTCTTCACCGGAAGATGATGTAGTTACATCGAAACCGGTCGTATTAATGAAAATTTTATTTTGTGGAAAATTTCCAATTTTAATTAATCATGATATTCCACCATATCACGCCTGAAACGTCTCTTTTTAAAATATTGTATCTTGAGCGGAGCTTTTTCCTTAAGTTCTCAGGATATGACAGTTGGTTTTTGAATTCCATGAGAACGCTTGAATTTTTAGACACGTATCCGGCATACGACGTACACTTGGCATAGAATAATCAGTAAAACACACAATATTCCATGACTCAATCTATGGAATTCAAGAAATGTAGGCAGTGAATGAGAAGTCTTAAGCCAACTTAATTAGCATCCCAAATTTTTGCATCGCTTCCGATACCATTGTCTGTCCCGACGTAATGTCCTCGTCCACCTATCGCAGAAGTGTACGAAAGAGGGCGTAATTCTGCGACGAAAAAAGGTCGAAAAAATACGCAGCTTTAGCGGAATACACTCTTTAGCTATGAATTTATTTGAAAAAATAAACCCACTCGGACTTTACTTTGTGCAAATATTCCTAATTAAAAAGAAATATAACTTCTAAAATTTCTACAGCAAAAAGATGGAATTTTCAAGGTTAAAATCAGGGCTTGAAAATTATGAGCTATTCTTCGACACTATGGCCTGTGAATGCCTAACAAGATATTGCCCAGAAAATTACAAAGTCAGTTCATTCTGATGATTTCTTTGCATAAGGAAAACGTGAAGGAGAATTCACAATAACCCACGAAAACCAATTTACACAATTAATACACACCGTGCAAGAACTTCTTATTTCCTATTTTTTAAGTTTCAAATTTCACAAAATAATTCATTCAGGCCGATGAGAATATCAATGCATGTATATTAACAGCACTACTCTCGCATTTAGCAAGAAAACTTGCTAAAATCATATGAAATGATTTTTTTAACCAAGAATAAAATTTGTATTACCGATAGTATTTATATACGAATGAAGGTACAATGTATGCGGAATTGAAGAAAAGATTAATGTAATACGGGATGACAGATATATTGTTTTTTTCAGGTGGAGCTGGGAAGCGTATAACACTGTGTCCTTTCAAAATCCACCTTAAACGGTAGACTACAAAATACTAAGTAACAAATAAAAAATGATATCACCAATAGAGGGAGATGGTAGTCAGGTAGGTACAGCGTTGGACTACTGACCAAAGGGTGCTGGTTCGATTCCACTCTTAGCAAACTCAACTCCATCCAAGCTATGTGATTTTTCAGGTGCCAGATAAAAAAATCTTGGAGAGCAACAAACAATATTATAACACAAAAAGAGAACACTCACATGTTATTTCTTAATAATTTCGACGGAAATTAGTTCCGTCTTCCTCAGGAGATACAGTACTGCACATATATATATGGAAGGCCCGGTGTTCAAGTCCCGGTTAAGGAAATATTTTTACATTTGTTATCTGCTCAAAAAACAAATGAGGAAGTACTGAAGATGGTGGGTGAGGAGAGGGGTTTGTTGAGAGAAATCCTATGGCGGCAGGAAAAATGGATGAAAGGCGTATTGAGCGGTAGTGGAATGTTGAAGAAGGTAATAGAGGGGGGAATGTTGGGCAAGCGAGGATAGGGTAGGAACAGAATAGAGATATTGGATGGGATGAAGGGAGGAGAGAAGTACACCGAGATGAAGAGAGATCTGATATCGATTAGTTTGCTAGGTGGGGAGTTACAAAATGTTTATTTGATAGTTGTGTCCATCCAAAAACCTACCTTAAACGTTAGATTACCTAATATATAATATCACTTAGATGCAACAAATCAGGAATCAGAGAGCTCATTTCCTATCTTAACTGCATCTTGAGACTGTTGTTTTGCATATACATCTATACTACACCACGCAAGCCGTTACAAGGACGATTGGCAGGGGCTGTTAAGTCACCAACCACTCTGCTTCTACTCCACTACTTCCACAAAACAAACGCTCCGTGATCCACAGAAAGTGCAAGTGGAAGGTAGGCGGCTAATCGCACCATCCACGCAACACACTTTACGAATATTATGACACTGCTGGTATATAATCCACAGATTGCGCTAATGAGAAAAATTGGGAAAATCAATTAAAATGGAGGGGTCACATGCAACGAGGTCAATACTTACTAGTTATCACTCTTCTCATGCAGGACGGACTATTCACGAGGACATTAGCGCTGTATATTTTTATTTTCGACACCCTGACACAAGATACACACATTTCATGAGTGATTATATTTGAGATCCAATATCTATGCCTCGGGGGTGGGCGATTTTTTCACTTTCCCTTTTCCCGAAAATTCTGGTGCAGAGAAAATCACACGGGTTGGTTTTAGTTAGTTGGGGTGGTCTGAAGAATCATCCTGGTTTTAAGCCTGGACGCTCTGGTCAGCTGAGTATTCAAATAATTCGTCCACCACAACATCCCGTACGACTATCACTGCCACTCATAAAGTGATAAAAAAGTTGCTAAATAATCACGTCAGTTTGATACGCTAAAGGACTTTACTCTCCATATCTTCTATTACAGTTTACGTATCTCGGAAGTGTTTTGGACCAACACGGTCAAAGTAGTAGGGACGTAAGGAGAAGAATTACGCTAGGCAAGGAGGCTTTCTCAAAAAGGAGGGAGTTGATGATGGGGACGATGAGTAGGGAGGTTAAGAAAAGACTCGTAAAAACTCTGATATGGAGAGTAGCTATGTACGGCGCGGAAACGTGGTCGTTGAAGCAGGAGGATAGACGTAGATTGGAGGTTTTTGAAATGTGGGTGTGGAGAAGAATGGAGAAGGTGAAATGGACCGAAAGGAAAACAAATGAGGAAGTACTGGAGATGGTGGGTAAGGCGAGGGGTTTGTTGAGAGAAATCCTATGGAGGCAGGAAAAATGGATGAAAAGCGTATTGAGCAGCAGTGGGGTGTTGAAGACGGTAATAGAGGGGAGATTTAAGGCGAACTAGGAAAGGGCAGGAACAGGATAAGGATGTTGTACGGGATGAAGGGAGGAAAGAATTACACAGAGATGAAGAGGGACCTGATGTGGAGCAGGTTGGTGGATTGGGTTTTGTTTGGATTTATTTGATAGTTGTGTCCATCCAAAAACTTACCTTAACCGGTAGATTACCTGATAATAATCTTCTATTTTCACAACATTACGATCAATTTTCGTGCCTATCCAGGTTTTTATTAGAATATAAATGTTTTTCCTTGACTTTAGCGATTAAAAAAATATATTTTCAATTCAATAGGAACTAGACGTTTGGCGAAATTCCGACTGCTGAAAGGTGAGGCCTGTCAGTGTCCAACTCAATGAGTACGTGAACTGCGTGCGTACTGCATCCAATGGGATTTACACCACCCTTGACAATCGGAATGAAGCCGATCTCCACGCAATTCACTCTCGAAACCATTCACCTCAAAAACCTGATGCACTTCGAAGGGCGTCCACTCTATAGCGCAGACTCCCAATTCAAAATCCACTTCCAGATGCCTACGGCGACTCCGATTTAAGAGCCAAATGCGTTGGTTGGAGTGCGACTCTTCTGGAAACATCCGATTTTTACGTGCATCCTACCCACTCATTCCGACTCCGGCACAGTTCGATATTTGAAAATTAGATAACATCCGCTCCAGTCGAGTAATCGAGTGAGAATCAAAAATATATGGACCGAAACTTTAGGATCGAACTTGTTTACTGATCGAATGCTGTTGTCCACATTAAAGTTCATTATTATCATTATAAGGTAATCTACCGGTTAAGATAGGTTTTTGGATGGACAAAACTATCAAATAAACATTTTGTGACTCCAAATAAAACCCAATCCAGCTACCTAATCTACATCAGGTCCCTCTTCATCTCTGTGTACTTCTTTCCTCCCTTCATCCTGTCCAACATCCCTATCCTGTCCCTATCCTTTGCTTGCCCAACATTCACCCCTCTATTACCTTCTTCAACATTCCACTACCGCTTAATACGGCTTCCATCCATTTTTCCTGCCTCCATAGGATTTCTCTCAACAAACCCCTCTCCTCACCCACCATCTCCAGTACTTCCTCATTTGTTTTCCTTTCTCGTTAATATTATATTAACTAAATTACAGTTGAGTATGACCTGATGATAAAACTATGCATGCTATATTAATGTGCGTGCATGAGCTTTTTTTTAATTTACACGTATTTCGTAATTTCTTTGGAAAGGAGTTCAAGTTTCATAGGCATACAACCTGATTGTGACAAATTAATTTATCTAAACTATCATTCTGATAGTGGTGAGCCTACTCATTAGCATAAGATCGTAATTTCGACAATCAAATGAAACGCGCGTAAATATTCTGCACGGATAAAATGGATCAAACGCCTAAGTAATGAGGCTTCAACAGAGTTATATTGTTTTAATCACATATTTTGAAGAATCCCTCGTCCATTCACACCTATTATGCCAAGGTGGTGCGAAATTTGACATCAGTTTAAACCCACAGATGTGTTGAAAGGAATAAACTTGTGGAGAATACAGACAGAATATTAACTTTAATTATATTTCATCGCCTTCAAACCTGGTGATCATTTACTCATCAGGAGGTCAGCAATTACTAAGAATAAACAAAGGAAGAAAGATGGATTAATCTGAATTTAAATTTAAATTATATTAATGGCTGACTCTATACTGAACATCATTATATTTGCTGATAGAAAAAACTAGAGAAGGTGGAACAGTTTACCTATCTCGGAAGTGTTTTGGACCAATACGGTCAAAGTGGTAGGGACGTAAGAAGAAGAAGAATTGTGCTTGGCAAAGAGACTTTCCCAAGGAGGAGGGAGTTGATGACAGGGACGTTGAGTAAGAATGTTAAGAAAAGACTCGTAAAAACTCTGATATGGAGCGTAGTTATGTACGGCGCGGAAACGTGGTCACTGAAGCAGGAGGATAGATGTAGATTGGAAGTTTTTGAAAAGGGGGGATATGGAGAAGGATGGAGAAGGGAAATGGACGGAAAGGAAAACAAATGAGGAAGTGCTGGGGATGGTGGGCGAGGAGAGGGGTTTGTTGAGAGAAATCCTATGGAGGCAGGAAAAATGGATGAAAGGTGTATTGAGCGGTAGTGGAATGTTAAAGAAGGTAATAGAGGGGAGAATGTTGGGCAAACGAGGAAAGGGCAGGAACAGGATAGGGATGTTGGACGGGATGAAGGGAGGAAAGAAGTACACAGAGATGAAGAGGGACCTGATGTAGAGTCGGTTGCTGGATTGGGTTTTGTTTGGAGTTACAAAGTGTTTATTTGATAGTTGTGTCCAACTAAAACCTACCTTAACGGGTAGATTATCTTAAAAAATGTAATGTATATTAATTTTGGTATTTGTTTCCAACCGGAAACCTATCTCATCCGGTAGATTACCAAATACTATATATAAATAATGACTGACTCAAGAATTTTTTTATACAAGATCAAATGTATTAAATATGGTATCTTAGGATGACATTGAAAAAAACATATTCCTTCACTTTTAGGAAGGAACACCAATCGCAATAAGTGCACAAAGGCATTATATTTGAACATTCAGACGAGGAAATCGTCGAACACTCAAGAAATCCTAATGCACGAATGCGATCTAGAAATACAGATCCCCAAGTGAAATGTACCGAGGGAATCATAAATATGTGAGTATATGACAGCGTAGTGAACACAGTCCCATACCTTTCTAAAAGCCTTAGATTTAGATTGCTTCACATGTTGCGGAGTATCGTAAATATCCCAGTTTCTTAAACACTTAACTTTCCTCTCGAAAGATTTTTCCATAAGTCTTAAGTATTTCATCTCCGAAACATTTTAATTCCTCAATCATTTCTCCGTCCGGTCGAGCTCCACACATTGCCTAATATATACCGAATGTGACTCAACTAAGGTGATATAAAGTCTTGCCCTTTGCCTTTTCATTGAGTATAATAATGTACATGCAATTTGATATAAAATGCCAAGTTCCTTTCACTCACGTCGAGAGAAAAAAAAACTTGGTAAACTCTACAATTCAAAACTGTTGACTTTTCACTTATACCAATGGGTAAAATCCAAAAAAAATGACAATGTTGTCCCTGCATTTTAAAAAATTGTTTACTTTACCACTTAGCTCTGATTGTCTAATATTCTTCTGTCGGAAGGATCTGGACGTCGTGACGTTGGGAACTTCTGATTCCCATGCTCAGAGGTACTTCATGGTCGTGAATTGTGATGAATTATAGAAAGAGTGTTTTGAGTCGCGCGTTAGAGAATTATATCCACCCTCTCATAGTTCAGGAAAATTTTAACTCCTATTTTATCTAAATTTCTAATCTGAAATTAATATAGATAATATAATGAAAATTGGTATGTATATTTGAATGATATCCCCGATAATTGAACAGTTAAAATTTATAAAATGGAGAGATTTCCCTTGGCAATAGTTGAATTGACTAAAACGAAATATATGATCTACAACTATATCTGCAATATCAACTGGTATTCCGGATGTTAATTTAACATTGAAAAAAATGGCGCAAAATAAAGACTGTTAATTTTTAATCATAACAATTTACTTTTTGGTGGGAGACAATTCAACTCTTCTGTCTATGGATGATTGAATGAATGAACCCAGTATTTTTTCGGTTTAGCCCCGTCTATTTTCTTCCAGTACGTGTTCCTCAAGAAAGGTTGATGGTTGATACATAATTAAAGCTAATTTTGATTAACTAAGAAAGGCTGCAAGGATGTAAATGCTTTTTTCATTGACTTGCCCAGGCATACATTATTGAAACTTTTGTCCCATTGGCCGACAGTTGCGGGTGTATATTTATAATGTTTCTGATTAACGATCGCACTTGTATTTCTGAGAGCGCACGATTTTACTGATGGATTATTATGATACTTGAATCATCGTTGCATAGGAAATATTTAATTCACCGGCAGAAGAAAAATGTGTACCTTTGGACTCATTTATTAACCGTCGCGCATTAAACAATACTTGACATTTTTCAGCCGGCTAACATTCAACACATTTCATTAACTTTGCACTAAAATGAATGAACAACTGCCTAAAGTAAACTACGATATACAGTGGAACTCAAACTATCCGAATCGCTTTAGGCACCATCCCATGTTCTACATAGTTTTAGAAACCGAATAGGCCCAGCGGAGGGGTGAGTGTGGCAACGGGCGATCTGCCCACTGTTTGTTTTGATTGCTTGTTGATTATTTGGGGTTTGTCATACGCCGATTCGTTGTTGGCTACGGGCGATCTGCCCACTGTTTGTTTTGATTGCTTGTTGATTATATGGGGTTTGTTATGCGCCGATTCGTTGTTTTCTTTGAGAGTGCGTTTCATTGTTCACCATGGCTTCGAAGGGAGAACGTGTTGTGTTAACATTAGCGGACAAACTCAAAATCATGGAGCAATCGGATAATAAGGGAGTTTACGAGCAAATAGTTGGCAGAGCAGTGCGGTGTTGGACGATCAACGTTTTCGGACATTAAAAAGAACAAAACCTACAATTGTGAATTTTGTGTCAGTCCTTGAAAATGAAGATGGAAGTTCTTCGAGGAAATCAATGAAATCGGCAACAAACAAAGTTTTAGAAGATGCCACCGTTTTCAAGTGGTTCTTGCAGCAACTTTCTACGGGAAACCCTATTTCTTAGCATTTTCGTTGGTATTCACAAGCGATGTACGGTTAACATGCCAAAGTGTCACTTCTTTTAAATCAGTTAAAACATTGCTTTTTTCCATTTTTCTTGTAGTTTTCTTTGAATAGACCCTTCCTCCGGACAAAACTCCAATTATCCGAACGGGATCCAGTCCTGATTGATTCGGATAATTGCAGTTCTACTGTAGTCTCAAATATTTTATGAGGAAACGTTCCAAACCGTTAACATCTCTGAACAAAAACGAATTCATTGCATACCCTAAATTAGATGAATAAAATAAAATAAATTTGGGCACATACAATAACTGTGGCTAGTAATTATTCAATAACTTGGGCATTCATTACTCCATCAAGGTTTTTCTATTGATGATTGAAAGCATTTTGACTTGAAATGGGATGTTGAAGACTGCGGTAGAGGGAAGAAAGAACGTGGGGTAGGCGGGTTAGATAGATACGATAGATAGGTAAACTTCTTTATTTGGGCGAAATTGAGACCATAAGACCCTTCTTCCATTTAACCCTAATAAGTAGGAGGAGGAAAAGTATCGACATCATTTTGGACGGAATGGAGGGATGAAGGAAGTATGCGGAATTGAAGAATGGTCCATTGTAATGACTTAAAGTGTCAGCTTGTGTCTTGCCAGGCGAGTTCAGTCTTTGTCCATCACAAACCGTAAATAAAACGGTAAAATTCCATCGGAAAAGAAAATAATTGATTCTTCCACATGTATTTTATTATACACGACCTTGGTTTCAACTTACAAAGTCATCATCAGGTAATGATGATGACTTTGTAAGTTGAAACTAAGGTCGTGCATAGTAAAATAAATGTGGAAGAACCAATTATTTTATTTTCCGATACGAATCGCTTCCACAAAGTGACGCCTCAAACCATTCTATTCAGTAAAATACTAATTAATCAATCAGCATTCGAGAATCGTATTTCACAAGAACAACGTTAAGCATTTCTAACATTAAAAAAAAAAGAATAACGAGAAAAATGGGATGGTAGACGGTTAAAACTTCCAAAGGCAAATCGCATACTTTGACAATCTTTGGGTTAAGATTCTACAGGACCTCCGAGGTCGTTTGCTTTGAAGAAACAGAAGCGCATTAAGCAGACGGAATTAGATCAAGGTTGAAAAATGCGAGGGAAGATATTGCCATGCAGAAGCACGCCCTGACTCATGTCTGCATGCATATACATGCGCCTTCATAATATAATGGGAGGCAGAATGTGCCCAACCCTTCCCTTCTGCCCCCCCACCCCACCTCCTACCTTTCTCCACCCCCCCCGGGCCTCGCCGCCCCTGCCCACTCGCCCCACCATCGCCCACGCAACGGCGCGGCGATGACGCCCTCGGTAGGAACAGCGACAAGTGCTGCCTCTTCCCACGAACTAAATAGTCCGAGTCGGCTTTGCGGGCAGGTGCCCTCCAACAACAACACAAGGCTAGAGCATCCAAACTCCTCCCCTTCCCTCTTGCTCTAAATCCACCCACCCCCTCCTCCATCTCTCCCTCCCCCTCCCACCCACCCTCTTCCCGGACGGCAGAGGGCTTGAGCGTTTCGCTCTTTGAACCGGTCACTTGAAAACCGACGCCCTCTCTCCCGCCTCCTTCCACCCACACGGTTCGCCCTCCCTCCTCACCCACTTCAACCCTTGGAGTTCCTCGGCCCGGATCGCCGCCCAACCCTCCTCTCGACATACCAATCGGTTCCACGTAAAAAAATTCCCACGGCGGCGGCGGCGATGGGGAAGTGGGGGCCCTTTGACGCCCCGGGGCCCTCATCTTTCTCCTCCCCCGCCCTTAGAAAAAAAAGGTCCCAACGCATACTACCTACGTCTCACTACGCACGCCGGGTGAACGGGTATCGCTGCATCTCGAAGATAGCGCGGGTGTCGTAAATTATCGTTCTCTCTTTAAAAAAAATACAGATTTGAAAACACCTTGGGTGTAGCGCAAAGGAAAAACAGGCAAGAAAGCATACGGGCGAACACAAGGGATAAGTAAAGTTCCACGGGAAGAAATATTATACATTCGGGATATAAACCCGGTCCGCTCACTTTACGGGCAAGTGCTATTGCCAATTTAAGTTTTGTACATAATTTTATTTATTTATATCTAACTATAAACTATAAGTATATATCATTATGTACACACACATATTATATATATATGTATATATATTTATTTATTTATAAAAATATATAATACATGGTGGTCCAATGGGTAGAGCGTTGGACTACTGATCGGAGGGTCCCGGGTTCAATTCCCGGGCAAGGCA
Source organism: Hetaerina titia (assembly GCA_037158775.1). NCBI lineage: Eukaryota > Metazoa > Arthropoda > Insecta > Odonata > Calopterygidae > Hetaerina > Hetaerina titia. Next base: position 26,103,605 of record CM073773.1, read on the forward strand.
ATCTGGGCACCTGCAGCTCCACCCAAGCCAGATCTTCCTGGGAAACCATAACCGGCACAGAGAAAGGAACTGGCCCCCCTACACTGATGTGTGAATATTCACACGCTGTCGGGCTTAGTACATGGGTGAGCTCTACCATCACCTACTAAACCGACCTTTGAGTTAATTACTGTGTTAATGGTTTATATATATATATATACATATATATATATAATTATTATATCATATATATTAATATTTATAGTTATATTATTTATTAGGTAATCTACCGGTTAAGGTAGGTTTTTTGGATGGACACAACTATCAAATAAACATTTTGTGACTCCCCACCTAGCAAACTAATCTATATCAGGTCCCTCTTCATCTCGGTGTACTTCTTTCCTCCCTTCATCCCGTCCAACATCCCTATCCTGTTCCTACCCTTACCTCGCTTGCCCAACATTCTCCCCTCCATTACCCTCTTCAACATTCCACTACCGCTCAATACGCCTTTCATCCATTTTTCCTGCCTCCATAGGATTTCTCTCAACAAACCCCTCTCCTCCCCCACCATTTCTAGTACTTCCTCATTTGTTTTCCTTTCGATCCATTTCACCTTCTCCATTCTTCTCCACACCCACATTTCAAAAGCCTCAAATCTACGTCTATCCTCCTGCTTCAGCGACCACGTTTCCGCGCCGTACATAGCTACGCTCCATATCAGAGTTTTTACGAGTCTTGTCTTAACATCCCTACTCAACGTCCCCGTCATCAACTCCCTCCTTGAGAAAGCCTCCTTGCCTAGCGCAATTCTTCTCCTTACGTCCCTACCACTTTGACCGTATTGGTCCAAAACACTTCCGAGATATGTAAACTGCTCTACCTGCTCTATTCTTTCCCCGCCTATTTTAATATTTAGCTTAGCCTTTTTCTTTCTGGAAAATCGCATAACCTTTGTTTTATTAATATTGATTCTCATCCCATATTTATCGCACTGAACCTCCAATTCACTCAACAATGCTTGCAACCCCTTGGCTGACTGAGCAACTAATGCTTGGTCATCAGCAAACCTAACCGATTTTACGAGTTCCCCTCCGACTTTCATTCCTACCTCCAGTTCTTCCCATGCCTCTTTAATCATTTCCTCTACATATACGTTGAACAGTACCGGTGACAATGGGCAACCCTGCCTTACACCTCTTCCTAACACTGCCCATCCAGACTCTCCGTTCCCCACTCGCACCTGAGCAGTCTGAGACATGTACAGGTTGCGGATCAGTCTCCTGTCCCTCCAATCCATTCCTATTTTCTGCAATACACGCATTAATTTTTCCCAATTCACTCTATCAAACGCTTTTTCGAAATCTACAAAACAGGCAAAAACGTCCTGATTGTATTCTATATTCCTCTCGACTAGTGATCTCATTACTGCAATGGCATCACGCGTACCTCTTCCTTTCCTGAACCCAAACTGATCATCCCCTAAGTAATCATTTGCCTTACTCTCTATCCTTTTATTGATGATCCTGAGAATAACTTTAGCTGCGTGGGATATCAAACTTATTGTTCTGTAATCCTCACATGACGAAGCCTTTGCCTTTTTTGGAATAGGAACTAACACCGATCTCACAAAATCTTCCGGCCAGATTCCTTCCTCATAGATACTACGAATCAGTCCATATATGGCCTTTTTCCCACCTTTCCCTAACCATTTCAACATTTCTACAGGAATATTGTCCACCCCCACAGCCTTATTTGCTTTCATCTCCTTTAATGCCCTTTCTATTTCATCGTCGAGTATGCCTGGACCTAAGCTATCTTCTTCTACGTCATGTTCCTTTTCTATGTCTAACCTTGTCGGCCTAAGTTCTTTACCATACAGTTTTTCTATATATTCCTTCCATCTCTCTTGGATTTTTCCTGGTTCAACTATTATCTTACCCCATTTATCTTTAACTGTTAGCACAGCTCTTGCCTTCTTACTTCCCGATAATAACTTAACCTTGCTGTATAGAGCACCAATTTCACCCTTCTTCTGTAAACTTTCCATATCCTCGCATTGCGTTTTCCACCATTCTTCTTTTGCTTTATTTGTGGCCCTTCTCAATTTATTGTTTAACTCTTTGTACTTCATTTTGCCTAACTCTGTGTTTACATTTTTCCATCTTCTTCTCTCATCCATCTTCGCAATCGTCTCATCCGTTACCCATGGTTTCCTTATCCTTTTCCCGTTAACGGTCCCTATAGTGTCTTTAGCGGCTTCCAATATCCCTTTCTTGATACATTCCCATTTTTCTTCGATAGCACTCAGTTCTTTACCGTCATCCATCATTTTCTCTACAGCCTCCTGATACTCCTTCCTCGTTAATTCATTTACTGCTTCTAAATTCCATTTTTTAACCCGCCGGCCTTGCCTTATCTTCTTGAAACTAACATTACATTTCATAACAACTAAATTGTGGTCAGAGTCCGCATCCGCTCCTGGGAAACTGTGCGAATTTATCACACTGTTCCTAAACTTGTGCCTAACCATAATATAATCTAACTGATACCTTTCTGAGTCACCTGGCATTTTCCATGTATACCTACGCCTTTTGTGGTGTCTAAACCATGTGTTAGTGATGACTAACCCCTGTCTCCTGCAGAATTCAATTGCTTTCTCCCCGCGTTCATTCCTCGTGCCTAACCCATAGTCCCCCACCTCACCACCATCTCTTCCTTCGCCTACCGTCGCATTCCAATCCCCCATCACTATCAAATGTTTCCCTGCAGGAACACTCGCGATGATATCCTCTAACTCATCATACATCCTATCGACTTCTTCCTCCTTGTGGTTGCTCGGTGGCATGTATACCTGAATAATGACCAAGTTCGTCGGCTCTGCTTTAATCTCTACGAGTAAAATTCTATCTGTCGCTTGCTCTATGTTGACTACGCTTCTTCCTACCCCTTTATTTAAAATTACGGCAACCCCTCGTTGGCTCTCATCCCCGCCGCTGTATATTACTCTATAATTGTCACTCCAGTAATCCCCGCTATCCTTCCATCTCACCTCGCAGAGGCCTAAAACATCTATGTTACCTCTTTCCATCTCTCGCTTAATATTTTCTAATTTGCCTCTCCTCAACATTGTCCTGACGTTCCAGGTTCCTATTCTAACTACTTTCGCCTTCTTCTGAGTCTTCTGTCCTGCTGAAGTTATTTCTTCCCCGCAAGGGTTTCGTGGGATGACGACCGCGGAAGCCTTGCCTCTCCCGCTGCCGGGCACGACACACGGCCTCTTGGGCCGTGTCCCGTAGTTGCCAGGACTCATATTATCTATAGTGCCCATCATAATATTCTTGGGAATCATAATTGAGGTGGTTTCCCGTTGCCTTCCTCAATAGTGTTTTGAACGTGACACCATCACTTAATGGCCGCCCCACTGGGGTCAGACGCCATTGCAGCCGCCTCACTGAGGAACAGACGCTGCGTGGACTACCTTTCGTCTAGCTCCTAACCTTCGACCTATCTGGCATGGGTGACCCTTCCAGGAGTAATTATTATTACTCCGGCCAGCACAGCTCTAGGGGTCATCGGAACACACAAGCCCTTCCACCACGACAAGGTTGTAGTCCATGGGAGGGTCAATTTCTAATATATACCCCTTAATGGGAAGAGTATGTATATATATATATATATATATATATATATATATATATATATATATATATATATGTTATCTCGGAAGTGTTTTGGACCAACACGGTCAAAGTGGTAGGGACGTAAGGAGAAGAATTGCGCTAGGCAAGGAGGCTTTCTCAAGGAGGGAGTTGATGACGGGGACGTTGAGTAGGGATGTTAAGACAAGACTCGTAAAAACTCTGATAAAGCGGTGGCATTGGCAATATGAAAAACTACTTTGGCTATCATGCGTTAAAGCGCTTTTCTGGAGCGTTTATTAACGGAGCGAATTGAACCCGCAATAGTCTTTAAATTGTTGCCAACTTGCTTCCCATTCGTTGTGGTACACTCCAGGAATATTCCAGGGTCGAGAAATTCGCTCGATCGAGGATAATTCCTGTCGCTAATCTCAATTTACTACGCCGTAATTACCAATCATAAGGCGAACACTTTCAATATAAGGAAGTACTGTTATTTTCGCAATACAGCGTGGATGAATCTTAAACTAACGTTAAAAATAATTTATTCTCTGGGCTTGGAAATTTTTCAACAATATTTAATTATTCAAATAGGCCCCAGCCGCGAAAAAAAAAATGTTTTTGCCATTTGAATCTAATTCTTATTTATGATTGAGCACTTATTGGTGGAAAAATTACCTCGTCCCCCTCCGAGTTCAGTTATCCAACGCCAGAGCTTCCGGGGCAGCACCATCCTCAAGAGTGAAAAGCTGACCCGTTTAAGTGATCTTGGATGTAAGATGATAACCTAGAGGAGAAAAGGAGAATTCTTAATCCAGAATGGTTCTCAACAGTGGCTCACATTCCTCGGGAATTTTCTAGACAAATATTCCCTATTTGCCTGAACTACTAAGTTCAACTTTTTCGAATAAAAAATACACGAACTGCAAATTTCAAAGAAACTGCACCCAAAAGGAAAACAAATGCATACGTAGTACCCTGCAAGCAACCGCTAGGGTATTATGGCAGGGGATGAATGCACAATAGACTTAACTAAAGTTTAAAAATGAAATCAAAACCACTAGGTATCTTTCCACGAGTTTTTATTCAAGGGTACAACTAGTTTCGACGCAACGGCGTCATCTTCAGGTACCAGACGACGCCGTTGCGTCGAAACTAGTTGTACCTATGAATAAAAACTCGTGGAAAGATACCTAGTGGTTTTGATTTCATTTTGAAACTTTAGTTAAAAATGAATTTCCACATAGTTGAGCCTAAAACCATAGAACAGCACACTAGACTTATTTGGACCCGAATATGACCGCGGTCGGACCAGGTTATTCTGATCCCTTATCGTTCGTGGAAAAAATGACATCTTAAATCTATCCGTTCTACGCTTAATCTCTATAATTTTATTGACATAATCTCTCCTACCGTAGTACGATTGGGGGTGATAATAAATTTTCAAATTACTGCTGTAGAGACATCCTTCTAATTTATGCAAGAGATTCAATCTGTAATTTAGCCTTCGCTGCCTGAGTGATTCCCATCCTTGCTGCTCTAATAATTTTCATACGCTTCTTAGTTTGTCATACCAAAGTTTTACATATCTAGCTCTCCTACGCTGCACGTGACCCAATTGGCCAATCATTCCAACTTCATCAGGATTCTGTTAATAATAGCAGTATATTATTATAAATATTTTAAATATCATAAATATTCTAAAATTAAGAGGCCTAAACTGCGGAAGATTGCCTTTATCCTTGACTTTTCCATCACATTTACCATTACTCTTCTAATAAATTCTAATTTTTTGTTTTCATGTCGACATATTCCCAGTATGTGCTTCACTCAGGAGAGGTCGTGAGTGAGGGTAACGCCTAGGTATTTAATTGAGTCTGCATATTCTATTTTGGTGTTCCTGATGCAGTAGGCGTTCGGGAGGGTATTTCTCTTTTTCCAAAATTTAATGACTACGCACTCTTTTAAGTTTAATTGTAATTGCAAAGTGTAGTACCAACGTAATATAGTATTAAAGTCATCTGTCGAGGCTACTATAGCCTCAGGATTACGAAAATCTCTGAAGTATTAACTTTACAAAAATCATCAATTTCTAGGGAAGAAAGTAACCAACAAAACAAAAGAAGTTTAAGATAGCAGTTGATATTAAAATGTTATAAGTCATCTAATCCTGAAATGAATACGTAGAAACGCTCTGTCTGTAAGTTTATTTTCGTCTTTATCGAATCAAATTCAATCGTTCGATTGATTTGATGACTTATGCCGAATTATTTTCGTTGTAACAAAGGGAATTCTTTGTGAACACAACGTTTACTCTATATCTACATGTAGTATATCACAATTCTTATGTTTTCGGGTTGGGACCTTATTCAGATTCCGCTTTAGAAAACAACAATGCCGTGCGGACCTGCATCAGGAAGCCTCGACCCCAGCAATCATTATGCACATTAGGGGTCTCGGTGATTCAAGGAGTCTGGAACTAACAAATGCCTTTATAGCAAATGAAGACTGGCGCACGTTGAAATTAATAATTTGTGGAACGGAATCATTGCTGGACTTTGCGAGATAATATTTCATGAACATTATCCCTCACGTCTGAATGCAATTGCTGGGCACATTCAAACGTAAACATAATCAATAGTCCCATCTAAACCAGATACCGCGATTCAGAAACTCCATCTTATAAAAACAAAATAAATATTAGGCATTGATACCGCTAATTTTCTTTTTTATTCAATCATTTTTTTTGATTTTGTGTGCTGCACTTCTACGAGTATTTCCTTGCCGTTTAAATATTCTATAATTTTCTTCCTCTGCCTCGCATATATAAATAAATAAATATATATATATATTCTTTTACATGAAAATAGATATAAGGAAAGGGGATAGGAACGCACATAAAAGTTAGAGCATCCGCCCGGCAAGTGGAAGATCCGGTGTTCAAGTCCCGGTCAAGGAAATATTTTTACACACGTGGTCTGCTTGATTCCGCCTTCCCCGCCTCTCCTGTGTTCGTCTTCAATGTGTGTTCCTATCCCCTTTCCTTATATCTATTGGAGGGCCCGGATTCGTTTCCTGGGAAAGCCTCTCTGGCCATATTCAGCTCCACCCAACCTTTGTGAATTTTCAACTACCAGATATTCCGCCAGAATTCTTCTCTGAAAAGAGAAGATCTGAGAAGATTCTCCTCTGAAGAGGCCTGCTTTGCAGGCGAAACACCTGACGCCAGGTTTTCTTAGGCACTTACCTACCCACAATTTTAGTTCTTTAATTCTGTTCGTGTGATTGACGGGTCCCTGCCATTGGAGGAATCCTTGTAAACCCAGCATGAGTGAGTGAGTGCATTTCACAAAGGACGGATACAACTGAGTGATTGAGTGATTAATGCGTTTTTACCGAAGTCCCTTATTTTCCGTTTAGTTATTTTCGTGTGATTGGCGGGTCCCTGGCATAGGAGGAATCCTGGTAAACCCCAAACGTGTGAGTATTTTTGAATCACAAAGGTCCTTGTTTTCGAGCACACCTGAGTGATTGAGTGGCTGTGTATTCACGTAAGTTGTTTTTGTTTCTTTACATCCTTTAATAATTTTCATTTATTTGTGTGATTTACGGGTCACTGACATAAGAGGGATCCTTGCAAACCCTGAGAGTGTGTGTGAATGTGATTCACGAGAGTGAATGTTATTTCGTAACACACCCTAGCGATCAAGTGGTTGTAAGTTTGTTTTATTATTTTTTATTTATTTTATTATTATTTTATTATTTGTTTTGATTTTGTGTTTGTGTGTGTGTTTTTTTTAATTACTTGGTACCATTCAAGTTTACGATCCCGGTATTTTTTGTTTACATTGATTCACGACCGTAGCTACGTTCCTTGTATATTTAAATGGAAATATATGTTAAGGAATAGGGATAGGAACCCATATAAAGGACGAATACGGGAGGGGTGGGGAAGGCGGAGTTGAGCAGATCACAAGTGTACAAATAATGCCTTGACCAGGTCTTGAACACCCAATCTTTCTACTTGCCGAGTTGGTACTACTTGAACTATCAAGGAAACATAATTTACACTGAGATTTGCGGGGGGTTTATGCAACAAAGAGCCCCGAATCTTTGGCCGAAAGATGGCGTTCGGGAGCTGCTTCACCCACCAAAGGAAAAATGGACGAGGACACAAGAGTAAAGGATAGTAGGGCAAGGTAATAAGGGCATCTGCCCGGCAAGTCCATAAATGGTCAACACGATACTCTTCTTGCAATTCCAAGAAAAGTAAAATTTTCAATAAACTCTTTTTTTCAACACGTAACAAGGTAATAACGACTGGACTTCCTGATCGGCTGTTCGTTTTTTTTTATACGGGCGAACTCTCTCTTAAACCGTTGAGATTTTCTTCGAAATCTCAGCATGTGAATAAATCACACGACCGCATAAAATATGTAAACGTCCTCCCCGTCTCTTGCAGAAATAATGATCTTAAGTGGTGCAGTGACCTCCGTCTCCAACAAAAAAATCACAACCGTCGACTCTTTCCACGAAATTCATTCAACGGGAGCGGTTCGACTGGTCTCCGGCACTTCGTAGCGTTCGCGTTCATTGGAAGGAGGAACATTGCATGAAGATGTCAAGTATTTTCGTAATTTTTTCTGTACTTGTAGTCTCAAGTGCTTACTCTATCGAATGACAATGATAAAACCTGATAATTGAAAAAAACAATAAAAAAGGCCTTGACCCGTTAGTTTCCATAGTTTCCATGGAAAATCAGACATCTTGTGCATACCCTTATGGCAATGGAGGATAGCCACCTGAATAATTGTGGATTAATGGTACAGAAGTACACATGTCGTTCACAAGAAAAAATTAATATCATGCGCTCCGCTAGTTGTAATGGCGTTACTATAATAGCAGCTGCTCGTTTTTGTAAAAAATGCTCATAGTTAAATGTTGGTAAAAAATAGTCGAAATTACATATTTTAAAAAATCAGCTCCTCAAAATTAGAGCAGAAAAACGTTTTAGACAACGTTATAAAGATTAATAATTTTTTTTTGTAAGTGCATCGGTTTGCGAAATTCGCATGGATGGATGATATACTACTACGCTTATAATCACCCGTCAATAACAAATGAACGATATATGAATTAACATAAGCCATAACCTAACAACTTTAAGAAAAAAACACACATCCCGTCATTAGTCCATTCATTCAAAAAGGAAAGTAAAGGTTTCTGATATGGGTTGAGTCAAGAGAATCAATTCAAATAGAGGGGAAAGGAAAGAATTATTGCAAAAGTGAACCCTTTTGTACAATGATGCAGAAATATTGCGAAATATGGTGGTTAGATCGATGGAGATATCAAGACAAGGTGGTCAGCAATACTATGACATTTCAATCGAGGTGTTTTACAAATTCTTAAGTATAAAAATTCATTCTTTGTTTTAAAAAGTTCCCTAAGTTGTACTCCGACAGAGAATATTTTCAAATTGGAACGTTCTTTTGAACGACCCTGAGACATGGCCGTTTGAAGCAAGATAATAAGCGAACATTGGCAGTTTTTGCTTGAAATGTGGGTGTGGAGAAGAATGGAGAAGGTGAAAGGGATAGAAAGGAAAACAGACGAGGAAGTTCTAGGGATAAGGAGAGGGGATTGTTGAGAGGAATCAAAAAAGAGGCTGGACAGGTTGATGCAGAAAGCAAATTGATTGGTTATTAAATGCTGTTGAAAACTATGATATATATTTAGCATGAAATCCAAAAATAGCCAAGCATCACTCTTTTACGTCGGACAATAAACATGAACTAATCACAACGACAACCCCAAACATTCAAGCGCTGGGTGGGGGAAAACGCAACTAGGCGGGAGTCGAACCCGCGACCTCTGGGGTTACCAGGAGAGGACGTTACCTCGCCTGCACCGAGCCCGGCAAAAGATAAAGGGTAAATACATATTGGCAATATACAGAGGGAATAAGGACGTGGTAGTCCAGGAGTAGAGCGTTGGGACTACTGACCAGTGGATTGATTGGTTTCATAGAGATTGTTATAAAAACCAAATATCAAAAGGATATAAATTAATGGGAGACTTCCTTTAATACAGTCCAATTATAAATAATTAAAATTATTTAAATAGTTTAAAAACAATACTCATACTGCCTAACAAATGTTGTATTGGGGACATCAATAAAAATGAAATTATAATTTTTACAGTCAATCACACTTAGAAATCATAACCAGCAGTGTGAGAAGGATATCACGAAATTCGATTTACGACAATATATATTTGAATATTAGGAATGTAAGGAGAAGAATTGCGCTAGGCAAAGAGGCTTTCACTAGGAGGAGGGAGTTGATGACGGGGACGTTGAGTAGGGAGGTTAAGAAAAGACTCGTAAGAACTCTGATATGGAGCGTAGCTACGTACTGCGCGGAAACGTGATCGCTGAAGCTGGAGGATAGACGTAGATTGGAGGCTTTTGAAATGTGGGTGTGGAGAAGAATGGAGAAGGTGAAATGGACCGAAAGGAAAACAAATGAGGAAGTACTAGAAATGGTGGGTGAGGAGAGGGGTTTGTTGAGAGAAATCCTATGGAGGCAGGAAAAATGGATGAAAGGTGTATTGACCGGTAGTGGAATGTTGAAGAAGGTAATAGAGGGGAGAATGTTGGGCAAGCGAGGTAAGGGCAGGAACAGGATAGGAATGTTGGACGGGATGAAAGGTGGAAAGAAGTACACGGAGATGAAGAGGGACCTGATGTAGATTAGGTTGCCGGATTGGGTTTTGTTTGGAGTTACAAAATATTTATTTGATAGTTGTGTCCATTCAAAAACCTACCTTAACCGGTAGATCACCTAATAATAATAATAATATTCGACAATATTTTGATAATTCTTATTAAACTAGGGATGGGTGATATGAATATATATTTTAAAATTAGATTATCATTTGATAAAGACCCACCCTAGCATCTCAGGACTTGCCGAGGATAGTAAAAAATAAAATTTAAAAATGAGCTATATAAATAAACGTCACACTGCCATCAAGAGACGGATATCTTACATAATATTCTACCAAAAATATACCTGTAAAACCATGGAATATAAAAACAAGCCTCGTGGCTTGAAAAGACCAGAACGTATCACAACGGTAATCCCCAAATTAAGGTCTCCAATTTTTTAAATAAAAAAACTTTTAATTTCAATATTCAAGATGTCATTTTAAAGCTTTAACATTGCTATGTTTTTCTTCATTATTTTAATTTCGGGACATGAAGTTTTGTAAGCACTGAAGCAGTGTTAATATGCCCATGTCATGTCAGCTCGCTGCCATGTCGTTAAGGAACCGTTGACCTCACGTTTCACCTTGTCATCATCATTTGTTTACACGTGACGAAGCCTGGGTGTTCCACTTTACAACTGAGACCGCATAGAAATCACGTCTAGCTTGGGATTTCACTTCGTCCGAGAGGCGAAATATTCAAACAAACACATTCTGCTGGCAAAATCATTGCAACTGTGTTCTGGGATAGAAACGGGGTATTATTGATCGACTTAATGGGTTTCAGGTACCAAATGAAACGCTGACAGGTATCGTGACGTACTTGAACAACTCAAGATGGGCGATTTACTCGTAGAACCGGAGAAGAGGAATGTTGAGCAAGGGCGTGACCCTTCTCCATGACACGCTCGCTCCCGCATCGCCCGCCAAATGATCTCTCTCCTGATACAGGTTGGATGGGACATCATCGCCCACTAATATAGTCTGGACTTGGCACTACTATCACTTGTTTCCTAAGATTAAATAACATTTGGTCTGGAGGCGCTGCTGGAATGATGAAGACGTTACACGAGAGGTCCAGCGCTTCTTCAAAGACATGGCGGCGAGGTGGTATGACGTGGGCGTACAGAAATCGCGCCAACGCCCACAAAAATTCATCGACCGGCATGGCAATTACATAGAAAAATAGAGGAATATTCCATCTATAAAATGATCCATCAATCAAAGAAGATAAACGTTTTTTAATACAAAATGGGAAAATTTACTTTGGAGGTCATCCGCCCTAATTTAAATTAATTATTAATTATAGATTAAAACATAGTATTCAACCCGAAAGGTCGGTTTGATACTAAGCTAAGTCCAACGGGGTGTAAAAATTCACACATCAGGGTAGGGGGGCCAGCTCCTTTCCCTGTGCCGGTTGAAGTTTCCATAAAAGATCTGGTACCCGAAAAATAACATAGCTTGGGTGGAGCTGCAGGTATCCAGAATGCCTTGAATAGAACCCGGGAACCTCCGGTCAGTAGTCCAACGCTCTACCCCCTGGACTACAGCGACCCATAATTACAGATTAACTATTTACATCAGAACTGAGTTAAACGTACATTTTTTCAACTGAATTTCGTTAAATTAACCGGTAGAAGTTTATCGAAATTTCACATAAAACAACCATTTTGTCAAATTAAGGTTTATAATTATCATTTGCGTAATGTTCAGGACGCTATTGTTTGTATTGTGACAAAATTATTGATAGTTAATGATACACACGTAGTTTTGAAACTTGTTTTGTTAACAACAACGTGCCTCTTATTTCATAGCAACATGCTGTCGAATTATACGTGTGACGCAGTTATCAATTCATGTCTTCTGGAAGAAAATTATTCTATAAATTCAAAAAATTATGTTTTACTAATGAATTGCAGTTATCTACTTGAACAACTCAATCAGTTATGGATACTTATTGTAATTGATATTAATACCGAATCTCCTTGGCAAATATAAATGCTACGGAAGGTGCAGGAAAAATATCAAAGTATCCCAATGTTGGTTCTTGATTCGAAATAGCATTGCATCGATCCCGGCACCGGTGACGGTGGGTTAACGTCCTCCCCTGGCGACCCCAGAGGTCGCGGGTTCGAATCCCTACTAGGTGGGTTTGTCTCCATCTACGGCTTGGTTGTTTGTGTTTGTTTACAGCATTATATCATTGGTAAAAAGTTCAATGTAAAGTCCTAAATGCTGTTTTCGGATGAATGTGAAATAAATAAATATTGGAAATTAAAAAATAGTAACTTTTTTCATAGTAAAATTTTTTTCAGTGGAATCACAAAGTTATTATTTTTTCATTTCCGTAATGAATCGATTCCATAAAGTTACGCCGGAAACTATCAATTACATAACTAAATAAATACTATTGAATTTGCATATCAAACTATTGAGTCGACACTGTCTCGATACATCTATAGAGCAATATCGACAACTCTGATTTAGTTAAATTCCGATATATCGATGGAGAAAAATCGATATATTCCCACAATTACCTCGGATCATTGCTGCACATCATACCCTTAGCAAGATATTTAATTTATTTAATTAAGGATCTAATTGCGGCGAGATTAAGAATTCATAGTCACTTCCTTCACCTAACCCCGGCATATACATGAAAGAAGAGTACCCGGGGAGGAAAATCCACCTAAGCGCGACTTCTGAGTTGGCAGACGAGGACGTCATCCCGTCGCCAATCGGTGCCGGCTCCGGTGGTTGCATCGATATTTTCATTCACACAATAAAAACATTTATTCATATAAACTTAATTATTATGATTTCACTTTTTCTTTTCATTTCCAACGAGCACTACACGACTTCAGTTCGAACGCCACATCTTTCTTTAGTTTTTTTTCATTAAAATCACGAGTGCTAAAAAAATTACCAAAAAATACGTCTCCTCCCACTTCGTATATACTAATTCAGGAGGTAGGGTGATGATTCCCCTGGGCGAGGGTTAAGGGAAGGGCTGTGGGGAAGGGTTAGGGCGGGGGAGGGGCAGAAGGGCGGGGCGGAAAGCCAAGGGCGGTCAGTTGACGCGGGCGGCTATTAACCTCACAACAACTCTTCCGCCCTCATGGAATATATTACGGAAGAGAGCCCGTTTTTTTTCCCCTCCCCCAATGACGGAACCAAACTCGTCCACTCCGCGTCACGGATAAAATAGGCGACCTATTTACGAGGGCGTTAAAATTTCACCGTTACGAAAAATAGTAATAATCCCAGAGGGTGGCGCCCTCCTCTCAGAAACTGGCGTATCCCTCCTCCCTATCTCGAAATATAGTATCCATCCGCGCCTCAATTCCGTAGACGGGAGGGTGACGCCCAATCCGACCAATAAGATGGCTCGGAGGAAGAGAGCTTTCACATGTGTCCAACAACCACATACTATATTCAGGTGCGCGCTTTGCTTCTATGTTTTATTTTCTTCAGAAAAAAAAGGAATTTGAAATCGCTGATTCTTGGGGCCAGCGCCGAGAAAGGCAGCAGATCAAGAAAGAAGAGATAAGGAGAGAATTCACGGAAGAGGCGAGGTACGCCAGGACTGCTCTACTATAAAGAGTTCACGCCTTTCATTGGAGATGAAGAGAATATATGTGGATCCACCTTGAAGAAAATCGACTTCATTCGATGAATGGTGGGGAAAATGCAATGGGTTAGTTGAAAAGAGAGGTGTTAATTTTGATTTAGCTAAGCCCATTTTGGAAAATGCTGCAAAAGGCAAGTATTTGGGATCCTTGGAAGAAAGCCCTGATTAAAGAATTAGATTAAAGGGCAGAGAAAATCTTCCAGGTTCGTCGAGAGTATTCTTGGGAATGGAAGAGGGGCGTGAAAAGACTGTTTTATGGGAATTGGGCTGGGTCGCTTGGGATTGGAGGAGAAAATGCGAGACTTGAGACTTTGAGAAAGGTTCAGAACAAACGAGTTTAATAATGAGAAAAAGAATTATTATGGTCCCACACTATTTAGATACTAGGTCAGACTACAAAGATTAGAGAGGGGAGATACAGATACGATACAAATATACGTTCTTTCTTCAGACAACCAGAAATCATAGCAGTAAGAAACCAAAGTCATTAGTAATAGTAAAGGCATTCGATTAATGGATAGATAGAGGTCTTTACTTAGGCGAAAATGAGACCTTATGGTTCACAAGATTAAACGCTGCCCAGACACCCGGTTTAATCATAGGTGCCTGGGTATGTCAGTTTCTAGTATATGGATTTACGCGTGTAAAAGTTAATATGGGTTTTTCATGAATAAATACGTCTGTGTGTGTGTGTAAATTGGCATGATTTTGTTTGTTTTACATGTGAGTGAATTCTGTTTTACGGTTGGTGGCCCATCACCCCATTCACCACACGCATTTTGGCGGCTTGCGGCGTATGGGTGGTGTAGATGCTATTATTATGGGTAATCTACCGGCTAATGTAGGTTTTGGATGGACACAAGCTAAGATGCGTCACAACGGCAATTCCCTTGCATCTGCCAACAAAACACAATGCAACATCCTACTCTACAACAAGCCCCTCTTCATCTACGTATACTTCCTTCCTCCATTCATTCCGATCAACATCCATATCCTTTTCCTGTCCTTTCCTCGTTTGCCTAACATTCGCTCCTCTATTACAGTCTTCAACATCCCACTGCCGCTCAATACGTCCTTCATCCATTGTTCCTGCCTCCATAGGATTTCTCTCAACAAACCCCTCTCCTCATCCACCATCTCCAGTATTTCCTCAATTCTTTTCCCTTTCTGTCAACATCACCTTCTCCATTCTTCTTCACACCCACATTTCACAAGCCTCCAATCTACGTCTGTCCTCCTGCTTCAGCGACCACTTTTCCGCGCTGTTCGAAACCACTCTCCATATCAAGCTTTAACAAGCCTTTTCTTAACATCCTTACTCAACGTACTTGTCATTTTCCTCCTCCTCGTGAAAGCCTCTTTGCCAAACGCAATTGTAGAAGAGTTGATTTTTTTCAATTCGTACAATTTATTGTGACAACTTTGAAATTCATATATCCCACCGTTGGCTTAAAGTTATGTGACGCAAGTTTCGTTGACCTGACTTCAGTATTGCCAGCAGTCGATATTAATGATTTAGTCCTGTTTAATGCTAAATAAGATGCTGATTATCCATGTCCATTACGGAGAGAGATTACAAGATGGTTTAAAATGATTGAAGAGTTGAATTAATTTCGGAAAATAATTTTTCGTAAAAGAATTGATTTCGGAAATAATTAATTAAGGAAATAGGACCCGGAGTTATTAAAAATTGACATCACTGCTACAAGTACAAGGGAGTATCGTCGTAAGAGGAGTAATGTCAAAAATATTGAAAATGTAATAGTGTACCACCCACGCCTTGGTGGCAGAAAAATAACACATAAGACATGTCCGGGAATGGTGTAGCAGGTTTTTGTACCAATTTGCAAAGTTATAGCAATTAAAAGGTGATGGCTGAACATTCTCCGAGACCCTTGCACAATCACAAAAGGTCACGCTTCGAAGAACAATTTGGATGCTGCATCACGATAATGCACGATTGCACAATGCAAACATTACCGCGCAAAAGATCTCGCCAAAATCAATATGAGTAGCATTCCTTAATCCTAAATGTAGCCCACATTTGGCTCCATTTAAATCTTATCCTCTTTCCAAATGTGAGGAAAAACCTTCGTGGAAACGTTTTTAATCATCGGAAGCAGGCGTTGGCGAACTGAACATGTTTAAAATTGCAACGGCCACCGCTGAGGTAATACTTGGAGTCAAATCAACAAAAATAATACCACGTATACATTACAAATTAAGCTAACAGTATAACACACTACTTTTGAAATAAATTCCGAAAAAAGTATAATCACTCTTTAATGAACAACCATTGTATTTCCAAGAAATGAGTGTTTATGAAACGGGATCTTGAAGACCATGAACAGCGAAGTCATGCAAGAGGTAACGAAGATGGACGAGTCTTTTCTTATCCACCATCCATTCTGTACAGCAGTCCCCTCGCTAACCTTTTCCCATACCTTCGGGCTTCCCAACGTGCAGTATTTAAATAAGAATGGCGTGATGGCGGACCCACGGGCAACCTTTCCATGTGGATTAGCGGACCGCTCTAAGTCGACATTAAAAAAAAAACGAATGACATGGTGCGCACTATTCACAGCCATCAACCTGATTTATTATATCCCTCCAGTATAAACTGAACTGTAAATTCTACACAAAGAGACAGTTAAATACGAGGGTCATCCGGAATGTAGTACCCGTTCGTGCCGCATGAAGTGCTGACGACGCGAGTAGCCGCTGGACGAGGTCAAATAGCTTCAGTGGCTTGTCTGCCTTCTCTGAGCCAAGTTGCGTGACGCTAGCATTGCCTGTGTTGTTTCTGTGATTGTTTACAATGTTTAAAAAAATTGAGAACGCCGCCAGTTGTGAAGTGAGGGCAGTGATTAAATTCCTCAATGCAAGAAACGTTCGCCCATGTGATATTCATCGCCAATTAAAGGAGGTGTATGGAGACAATGTAATGGACGAGTCGTCTGTTCGGCAGTGGTGTCGCAACTTCAACATGGGGAGGGGGAACACACACGACGATGAGCGTTCGGGGAGACCGTCTGTCATTACAGACCAACTGGTGAGCTCAGTTGACGAATTCGTGAGGAACGATCGGCGCGTCACAATTGATGACATCTGTGAGCATTTTCCCAATGTTTCTCGAACAATTGTTCATGAAATTGTTAAACACCATCTGCATTATGCAAAAATTTGTGCAAGATGGGTCCCTCGCATGCTTACAGATGAGCACAAAACCAAGCGTATGGCTGCAGCACTGACGTTTTTGGGACGTTATTCTGATGAAGGAGACTCTTTCTTGACTCGCATAATTACTGGTGACGAAACATGGGTTTGTTATGCATCACCTGAGAGTAAACGACAGTCAATGGAGTGGCATCATGCTCATTCACCAAACAAACCAAAAAAATTCAAGACAGTTCTGTCCACCAGGAAACTCATGGCAACCATTTTCTGGGATCGACGAGGTGTATTGCTTATTGATTTTATGGCCCGTGGAGACACTATTAATGCCAATGCGTATTGTGAAACATTAAAGAAATTACGGCGGGCAATACAAAATCGGCGGCGAGGTCTATTGTCTACTGGTGTCATTCTCGTTCATGACAATGCCAGGCCTCATGCAGCTGGGATAACACAAAAACTTTTGCAGCAATTCAAATGGGAAACTTTCGACCATCCACCGTATAGCCCGGACTTGGCCCCTTCAGATTTTCATCTCTTTACAAAGCTTAAAGACTTTTTGGCAGGAAAAAGATTTGACAGCGATGAAGAACTTAAAGAAGGAGTGACCCTGTATCTCAATGAGCTGGCGGCGAAGGACTATGCAGCAGGAATACAGAAACTTGTCACACGTTATGACAAATGCCTTAATTTGCTTGGAGATTATGTTGAGAAGTAGTTTAAAGTATTCTCTTTCAAATAAAATTTTTTATGTTTGTCAATATTTACTTTTGTGTCTTTATTTCACGAACGGGTACTACTTTCCGGATGACCCTCGTAAAAAGGGAGAAGTGGCTGGAAAGATTAAAATACATATTTGATTGATTTCGCGTTCATGGTACCAGTGCAGAGCGTCATGTAAAAATTCAGCGACGGCTTCCATTCACATATTGTGATAGAAAAATCTGAGTGGAGAAGAACGGCTCAGAACTCGGGCTGAGCTAAAACATTTATTAACGGTTCTGCACTGGAGCAAAAAGAATGATTATAATAATAGCTTACTTGTCCAAGGACCAGATAGCGCAAAAAAAACATTGAACATTTAGTATAAGACACGTCAAAATGGGAATAAACAATTTTGGCAACAAGAAAGGTACTCCCTGTAGCTATGGGCGGGGTGGATTCGTATGGATGATCACATTTTAATATTGCAAATATCTAATCCGTGGTGCGTAATAGTGGTTAGCCGTAAAAAAATTAATAGCCTACGTTATATTTCAAAGCAGTGGTAAATATATAGCGCACAAAAAACACATATATATATATTCAAGAGAAGTACAGAGTTCTGTCCTTCTCTTCCTTGAGAAAAGTGGCATTGACCACCGAAAATTCGAAACCTTTTGAGTTTCCTTTCTTTTTTGTGAGTGTTCTGTGTTTTTGTCTTTATCCACTAGTGCTAATTTCATATACAATATATATATATATATATATATATATATATATATATATATATATATATATATATATATATATTTCTATATAAAATATATACACTCTTGGTCTGATTGATTCCGCCTTCTACACCACTCCTGTGTTCGTCCTTCATGTGTTTTCCTATCCCCTTTTCTTATACCTATTTCTATGTGAATGAATATTTGTTCGTCGTATGGCGGGATTTCGTATTTGAATGTGTATTTGGCCAATGTGGCTCGTCTCTTCTTCTGGCTATGCGTGTTTGAATTTGTGTATATATATATATATATATATATATATATATATATATATATATATATATATATATATATATATATATATATATATATATATATATATATTCATTCAAATTGAAATAGAGATAAGGAAAATGGTAAAGGAACACATAAAGGACAAACACAACAGAGGTGGGGATGGCGGATGTGAGCAGATCACGAATGTAAAAATACTTTCCTCGACCGGGTATATATATATATATATATTTATTTATTTATTTATTTATCGATGATGCGGAAATACTCACGAGAGCAATATAACTTTTGGACGGCACAATATAACACAGAATAAAACAGATAACACGTAAAAGGACACTCACACTGTAGATGATTTGAGCTTTCGGCCTACTCCGAGGCCTTCTTCAGGTCAGTCTGACTTGAAGAAGGCCTCGGAGCAGATCATCTACAGTGTGAGTGTCCTTTTACGTGTTATCTGTTTTATTCGGTGTTATATTGTGCCGTCCAAAAGTTTTATATATATATATATATATATATATATATATATATATATATATATATATATATATATATATATATATATGTATATATGAGGCTCGAGGAACCATTTGGTCAAAGAAGTTATCTAGATGAATGCACTTCTGATATAAAAGTATGGAAAGGGGTTTGGGATGACGTGGTGGCTAGCGTACTGGATTCCAACCCAAAGAGGGTTCCGGGTTTGAATCCCATAGGTTACAGGATTAATTAGTGATTCCTCGATCCTTGCTAAGGGTGCCAATATGGAGAGATCACCTAAAGTGAAGTACGCCGTCCGTCAAATGGTACGTTAATTGTGTGACTCCTTGATGCCCTTGGTTATTCACAGTAGGACTAATGCCAACGCCAAATTTCTCTCCAACCATTATACCTTATTCTGTGTTGAAAATTCTACCCATAGCAAATTACCAACCTATTCCTAACGGCCCTTATAAATTCAGGTCTCTGTCGCCTCCCCGAAAAACTACTGCTAAGCACACAGCACAGAATGATTTTACGTAGATGATACGTTCACGCCGGAAAAGAGCAGATCAGAGTCGAATCAACAAACGAATAAGGGAAAGTATCGGAGTGAATTAAGAGTCTCAGGCGAATATGAAGGTCTGCGTGGGTCCTAATATAAATTGGGAAAGACAGACAAAAGAAGCAAATAAACATGTAGCAACATGGAAGAAATAAATAGCAATGGAGTAAGCCTTCATAAACAACATAAAAAGCGGTCCCTGTTTTTGTAATTTCACTACTCCGGAAGAAAACAACATGAAGAATGGATATGTATTTTTGTGGTTTCAGAGTAGAATAGTACTTTAATTCGTCCAATGTCAACATTTACTTGAAGAATAAGGTACGTAAAAAATACAGATGCACATAGATTCATAGACAGTACGTACAAGTAGAACATAAATAAATATTCATGAATGTAGAATATACATGAACGGTCGCTGCATCAGAGTATCATTAAAATACTCACTCTCAGATTATTGCAGCTTTCTCAATAGGAATGTTTCAAAAAAATAAATCCACAAAGTTTGCATACTGAGCATAATTAAGAGACTGCATGTTAAGCTGACATCATGAACTGTTACACATTGATATTGGCGAAACATGCATTAATGTCGATACAGTTAGCTGCAAACTAAAAAAAAACGATTTTCTGCAGGGCTCGTTCAAATGTGCATACACAGTTACTTGACTAGTCATCAGATAACGGATCATTAATATAATCATCAGAATAAAGAATTATTCGGAGACCACTGGCAGATAATTAATGAAGGTTTTGTAAATTAGGTAATTTCATTTTGTAATTACGCTGTGTCCAACAAGGAAGTTGGGATATCAGATTAAAAATAAGACCACCGAAAGTAGTTTTTTTTCTGTTCTAGTTTGATTTATTCTAGTCTAGTTTTTATGGCGACGCGTTCATAATTCCAAGTCACAAGCCTCAAAAGTTAATGTTTAGGAAGGTGTATCTCCTCAAGACATCCAGATATGATGAGACACATACGGGGAATGTGTGGACAAGCTAACGAAAAATTTGGATTGATTAGAAGAGTTCAGGGAAAATGTGATATGAAAAGGTTAATACGAGCAATGTTCCATTTCGCTGGTCAGGGGTCATTTAGAATATGTTTCTAGCGCATAAATGGGATCATCACGAAGTTGGATTGATTGCCGAATTGGATCGCGTGCAGCGTAGAGGGACTCCAGATTTGTAAAACGTTGTTATGAGAAACTTAGTAGCGTATCTAAAATATTAAGAGAATATAGGCTGGGAATCGCTCAATGGAGTGAAGGTTAAATTACAGGTTTAAGCTCTTGAATAAATTGGAAGGAAGTCTCTTTAGCAGTGATGTTGTACATGTGATATTCGCCCCATCATACCACGGTAAGAGAGATCTTGTTAACAAAGTTAGAGAGACTAAGTGTAGAACAGATTTAAGATGTGATTTTTCCTACGAAGGATAAGGGATGAGAATAAAATTTCTATTGCTTTAGGCTCAACTTTGTGGAAGTTCATGTTCATTATTTATTTTATTAAGAATATCATTGTCCGACCACGGTAAGGTCGGATATTTCGATCAAAATTAGTCTGGTGTGTTCTCACCACCTGCCACACAACCTTGCAGGGTACTAAAATAACTAAATTCATATTTTCAATTAAATTTAAATATTAAAAATTAAAGTATAACATATAACATTGAGAAAACATCGTATTCTACACTTAAATTTTACACCATCAGACCGAATTCTCGAAAAGATCGAATTGAAATAATATCGATTTATATCGTTATCACAATAAAATACTGTTCGCGTACGATTATCCAAACCACCGTTATCGATCCCGCTTTGAGCGTGACGCAATGTGATACGCAAACGCACTCTCGTAATATCCCACTATAACTAATACTTAACCGATGAAATCGGTTTGGACACGCGTGAGAGTTTTTTTCCCACGATCCAGACCCTGAAAATCAAAGACCCCCAGGGGGTGGGGGTTCGCTGTTGTTGAGTTGGTCCTTAATTTCTATCGACGCGGAAGCAACAACCACTGCCCATGTCACGCCACCTCTACAGGAGTAACGGAAGCAATCATGGCGTGTTGTGTGTAAAGCGCCTCAAGGTTTACGTCGTTTTGGCCTTGGGCGGGGCGGGCGGTCAATTTGATTTTCCTTGTAACCTTCGTGTTTCTTTTTTCACTACTCCCGGCAGTTATGAAAAGGAATAATGAAGAGCGTTGACAGAACCGGAGGTTATATCACAACATTAGGACTGAATAAGAAGCACTCTGTTGAAGCACACACAACGCATTGCCTTCCTTTTACCTGCGAGTTTATATATTTCTCTCCCTTATTAGTAGACGAAGTCGTTCCTACTCTGAATAGATCAGGCCTCATTCTTATTCACCCAGCCCTTAAGGGAGATTTCTTTTTTAACGGGACCCATCTTTCTAATCCCCTTTAATAGATGGCCTTCCGCCTCAGACATTAATAAAACCGGGGGAAGGTCGTTCGCCTGCAGTCTAATATTACCTATAAAACGTATCCCTGAGATTCCTTGGCACTCAAACAACCGTTTATTTCCAAGTAGGAGACAACTCGTTCGAAGTTGTCTTTCACAGTTTTTGGGAGAAGCTCGTAATCGTCCAATATTAATGGATTTTTATGTTATAATCGACGATATAAAATTGAAAGGTCCTCTTAATAGGCTTTACGATTGAGATAGGCTTTTCATCGACAAAAATTTCATAAAACTGTATTTGGCTATTAAAAATACATTTTTTTTATTCTATAGATATTACTTTGGAGAAGGAAATTGTTTTGTTTTATAATATTGAAAGCGACGTAGATCTTTGCGTTAGAGACGACAACAGAGCTCTCTCGGTCGGATGAAACTCGGTCCAGATGAAACTTGGAAGCGTCCAAAATTATCAGATCACTTCATTGTGATCGATTTTTCACCTGGATATCGGACCTTATCGATTGTCGAATTCATCCTGGAGAATATGTGAGAAATTTTAGTCATCGTGATGACGACAAAACATTGATATATATATATATATATATATATATATATATATATATATATCCCTCCCATGGACTACAACCTTGTCGTGGTGGAAGGGCTTGTGTGTTCCGATGACCCCTAGAGCTGTGCTGGCGGGATTAATAATAATTACTCCTGGAAGGGTCACCCATGCCAGATAGGTCGAAGGTTAGGAGCCAGACGAAAGGTAGTCCACGCAGCGTCTGTTCCTCAGTGAGGCGGCTGCAATGGCGTCTGACCCCAGTGGGGCGGCCATTAAGTGATGGTGTCACGTTAAAAACACTATTGGGGAAGGCAACGGGAAACCACCTCAATTATGATTCCCAAGAATATTATGATGGGCACTATAGATAATATGAGTCCTGGCAACTACGGGACACGGCCCAAGAGGCCGTGTGTCGTGCCCGGCAGCGGGAGAGGCAAGGCTTCCGCGGTCGTCATCACACGAAACCCTTGCGGGGAAGGAATAACTTCAGCAGGACAGAAGACTCAGAAGAAGGCGAAAGTAGTAAGAATAGGAACCTGGAACGTCAGGACAATGTTGAGGAGAGGCAAATTAGAAAATATTAAGCGAGAGATGGAAAGAGGTAACATAGATGTTTTAGGCCTCTGCGAGGTGAGATGGAAGGATGGCGGGGATTACTGGAGTGACAATTATAGAGTAATATACAGCGGCGGGGATGAGAGCCAACGAGGGGTTGCCGTAATTTTAAATAAAGGGGTAGGAAGAAGCGTAGTCAACATAGAGCAAGAGACAGATAGAATTTTACTCGTAGAGATTAAAGCAGAGCCGACGAACTTGGTCATTATTCAGGTATACATGCCACCGAGCAACCACAAGGAGGAAGAAGTCGATAGGATGTATGATGAGTTAGAGGATATCATCGCGAGTGTTCCTGCAGGGAAACATTTGATAGTGATGGGGGATTGGAATGCGACGGTAGGCGAAGGAAGAGATGGTGGTGAGGTGGGGGACTATGGGTTAGGCACGAGGAATGAACGCGGGTAGAAAGCAATTGAATTCTGCAGGAGACAGGGGTTAGTCATCACTAACACATGGTTTAGACACCACAAAAGGCGTAGGTATACATGGAAAATGCCAGGTGACTCAGAAAGGTATCAGTTAGATTATATTATGGTTAGGCACAGGTTTAGGAACAGTGTGATAAATTCGCACAGTTTCCCAGGAGCGGATGCGGACTCTGACCACAATTTAGTTGTTATGAAATGTAATGTTCGTTTCAAGAAGATAAGGCAAGGGCGGCGGGTTAAAAAATGGAATTTAGAAGCAGTAAATGAATTAACGAGGAAGGAGTATCAGGAGGCTGTAGAGAAAATGATGGATGACGGTAAAGAACTGAGTGCTATCGAAGAAAAATGGGAATGTATCAAGAAAGGGATATTGGAAGCCGCTAAAGACACTATAGGAACCGTTAGCGGGAAAAGGATAAGGAAACCATGGGTAACGGATGAGATGATTGTGAAGATGGATGAGAGAAGAAGATGGAAAAATGTAAACACAGAGTTAGGCAAAATGAAGTACAAAGAGTTAAACAATAAATTGAGAAGGGCCACAAATAAAGCAAAAGAAGAATGGTGGAAAACGCAATGCGAGGATATGGAAAGTTTACAGAAGAAGGGGGAAATTGGTGCTCTATACAGCAAGGTTAAGTTATTATCGGGAAGTAAGAAGGCAAGAGCTGTGCTAACAGTTAAAGATAAATGGGGTAAGATAATAGTTGAACCAGGAAAAATCCAAGAGAGATGGAAGGAATATATAGAAACACTGTATGGTAAAGAACTTAGGCCGACAAGGTTAGACATAGAAAAGGAACATGACGTAGAAGAAGATAGCTTAGGTCCAGGCATACTCGACGATGAAATAGAAAGGGCACTAAAGGAGATGAAAGCAAATAAGGCTGTGGGGGTGGACAATATTCCTGTAGAAATGTTGAAATGGTTAGGGAAAGGTGGGAAAAAGGCCATATATGGACTGATTCGTAGTATCTATGAAGAAGGAATCTGGCCGGAAGATTTTGTGAGATCGGTGTTAGTTCCTATTCCAAAAAAGGCAAAGGCTTCGTCATGTGAGGATTACAGAACAATAAGTTTGATATCCCACGCAGCTAAAGTTATTCTCAGGATCATCAACAAAAGGATAGAGAGTAAGGCAAATGATTACTTAGGGGATGATCAGTTTGGGTTCAGGAAAGGAAGAGGTACGCGTGATGCCATTGCAGTAATGAGATCACTAGTCGAGAGGAATATAGAATACAATCAGGACGTTTTTGCCTGTTTTGTAGATTTCGAAAAAGCGTTTGATAGAGTGAATTGGGAAAAATTAATGCGTGTATTGCAGAAAATAGGAATGGATTGGAGGGACAGGAGACTGATCCGCAACCTGTACATGTCTCAGACTGCTCAGGTGCGAGTGGGGAACGGAGAGTCTGGATGGGCAGTGTTAGGAAGAGGTGTAAGGCAGGGTTGCCCATTGTCACCGGTACTGTTCAACGTATATGTAGAGGAAATGATTAAAGAGGCAAGGGAAGAACTGGAGGTAAGAATGAAAGTCGGAGGGGAACTCGTTAAATTGGTTAGGTTTGCTGATGACCAAGCATTAGTTGCTCAGTCAGCCAAGGGGTTCCAAGGATTGTTGAGTGAATTGGAGGTTCAGTGCGATAAATATGGGATGAGAATCAATATTAATAAAACAAAGGTTATGCGATTTTCCAGAAAGAAAAAGGCTAAGCTAAATATTAAAATAGGCGGGGAAAGAATAGAGCAGGTAGAGCAGTTTACATATCTCGGAAGTGTTTTGGACCAATACGGTCAAAGTGGTAGGGACGTAAGGAGAAGAATTGCGCTAGGCAAGGAGGCTTTCTCAAGGAGGAGGGAGTTGATGACGGGGACGTTGAGTAGGGATGTTAAGACAAGACTCCTAAAAACTCTGATATGGAGCGTAGCTATGTACGGCGCGGAAACGTGGTCGCTGAAGCAGGAGGATAGACGTAGATTGGAGGCTTTTGAAATGTGGGTGTGGAGAAGAATGGAGAAGGTGAAATGGACCGAAAGGAAAACAAATGAGGAAGTACTGGAAATGGTGGGTGAGGAGAGGGGTTTGTTGAGAGAAATCCTATGGAGGCAGGAAAAATGGATGAAAGGCGTATTGAGCGGTAGTGGAATGTTGAAGAGGGTAATAGAGGGGAGAATGTTGGGCAAGCGAGGTAAGGGTAGGAACAGGATAGGGATGTTGGACGGGATGAAGGGAGGAAAGAAGTACACCGAGATGAAGAGGGACCTGATATAGATTAGTTTGCTAGGTGGGGAGTCACAAAATGTTTATTTGATAGTTGTGTCCATCCAAAAACCTACCTTAACCGGTAGATTACCTAATAATATATATATATATATATATATATATATATTGAAACACGAAATCCCGCCATAGGGCGAACAAATATAAATTCACGCGCTCACGCACGCATAAACTCTCCTTCAAAACTTAACGAAACATTGAAACGCAAATGAAAATCATTCACGAATATGTTTGACGTTTCGAAAGTCAAGCCGAGAGTCTCCGAACGCTAGCGGAAGAGGATGATGAATAAAATTTATAGATAACATTACTTAACGGAGATCATTATGGATGACCCGGAGATCATTTGAATTTCATTCAAATAAGGCGTTTGAAAAAAAAAAATAGAATGGAACCAAATTGAAGCTTTACCAGACCACCAACTTTTAACTGCTGGCGTGGTGACGCTATAAATAACGATTTTTATCACGGTATTCCACGAAAAAATCATTACAATCTCTCAAATTCACGTTAACTGCCTTATTAACTTTCTTCCTGGAATGCGAAAGTTGTAAAACTCTTGCATACCATTAATACAGTATATTTTACGATTTCAAGGAAGTGGTCCGGATTTCAAAAGTAATGATAACGGTTACCCATGATGAAGAGTTGCGACCGGGAGTAGTGTCCTTGTAGGAAAACATGAGAGTCTTCAACCATACAGAGATGAATAATATTTCAAAATAAAATATTAGACTATTTAAAAAAAAAGACTTAAAAAATTTAACTAAATGAAAAAGCATGGAGAAAATAAAAAATCTTAAGATTTTGTTACACTGGTCTCATAATACAACTCCTTGTATTTGCCAGAGAGTAACGGTTGACAAATTCCTCTATAAATCATCAACTCTGAAAATTTAAAAGAAGTGTTTCTGCATTAACTTTGAAATAGCAACTCAAAATTCTTGCTATTACATCGACACCATCAGAAACTAACTAACCAGTCATTTTAATATATATATATATATATATATACTCATATTTCCTCTAAAATTTCAAATTCAATCAAATGATTTAAAGTTTATTTCTCCCTACGTACTCACGACTGGCGGAATATAAAACGCAATTACATATCCAAATTGATTTCCAGACGTAAAAATATTTTAAGCCGACATAATTTTGTTTCGACTTCGTCCAAGTAAACTTTTAATGTAGATTTATAACATTTTTGTCATATTGACGTTTTTATAAATCAAACCACTTTGCTTTTCCACATCAACTTAACAAAGAAATAATTGAAAAAATAAATTAAAAAATTCAAGTTTATGTGAAAAAGCAAAGTGGTTTGATTTATAAAAACGTCAATATGAAGATTTTCCACCAAGTTACTCCAGAAACTGTTTTATTTTTGTCATGTTATGTCAGAAGATTAGTTTTATTTGTTATTCTCATAAAATTCAAACAAGACTTCCAATTTTAATTGATATTTTCGCTAACACAAAAATACATTAATGATCCGACATAAAACCGCAAAAATCTAACTTTGAAACGCTTGATTGAGGCTTTGGAAATCTGAATATTTATCGGAAAAGACAATTCAACTGAGCTAGTTTTATAAAACGGTATTACTCGTACACTGACTTACTTATTTAGGGTAGCTGGATATATAGTAGTGTGCTTTTGGTCAGAATTTCGGAAGAAAATGGGCATAGTAGAGAGAGCATGAGCAGAGTGAAAGAGGCATTTTCAAGATGAATAAATCGAAGACGGGGACACTGAGTGACGGTGTGAAGAAAATATTATTAAAGGCTCTCAATATGGAACGTGTTGCTTTATGAAACTTATAATTCGTTTTTGAAGAAACAAGAGAATACACGTAAGTAAAGAAATAAAATATGGAAAATATATTTTCGCTCAAATTTGCCGATTTTCAGAAAAATCTCCTTCACCGAAGTTTCAGTTACGGTTCATATGATATCATTGAAGGTTAAATTTTCACATGAGCGCTGATTTTTCACCAAATTTTCATGAAAATTTCAAGATAAAAAAACACTCACAGTAATTTACTTTCCTGAAATTTAGACTGTGTTGAAATAGTTTCGTCTAGAGCGGATGAATAAATCTTAGAGAAATATATGATCGGGTTTATTTCAATTCAAAACCCGGTGCAACAGAATAGTTCTTTTAAAGGCAAAATTCAACGATTTCGTCAATAACACCAGTTTTCGAATGTTGTAGAAAGGCATACATGTGTGTGCGTGTAATTATACACATGAAAAATATTCCTATTTGGTAAACAAACACTCCCAGCCATACGCAACCTTAAAAAAAAAGTTCTGAGTACGTCAATCAGACGGAAAGTTGATTCGAACAACAAAATGTGTTCAATTCTGTTCATTTCGCGGCGGAGCTAGGAAATCACCAGATAATTTTTTCTTAGATCACTCATACTAAATGTATTCTGAGAAAAATAATCATTTTTTAATAGGGAATCGAATCCGGTAAGCATTAATTTTTGGGGTGAATTCCATTTTCAATGATTCGCATGTTGGTCTTCCATCTTAATGTAATGAATTCGACAGGGGGATTTTTTAAAAGAATCAAGCCACCAATCAAATTCGCCATTTTGTTTCGGTATAAATCTCCCATAAAAATTCAAGTTCCTGACCCTCCTGAGACCATTGCCTGCAGAAAAGGTGAAGAAGCTGCTTGGCCAATCGTTCACAAGAAATAAAAATAACACTTCCTCAGCTCCGGGGTCGAATATGGCTTTGGAATTAAGCGCGTCTATTCTATTTCATCTGATTCCTAGGATGCAAGCCTTTACAGGTTCGGGCATGAGAATCAATCAGTCAAAAGAATACGGAAGTGTTAAGGTAATCGGGTCGATGCGGTGGATAGCGTGCTGGCATCCCGCCCATTACAGAGGCCCGAGTTCGAATCCAGGAAGCGGTGGCATAATCTTTCATAGGCATCGCGATCCCTACTTGAGACGCCAATGTTGGGAGAACACTCTATGTGGAGTTCGCCGTCCGCCGGATGGGACGTTAAACTGTGTGACCCCTTCGGGCCCGTCGGGTTTCTCTCATCCAAATTTCTGAAAATTCAAATTTCACCAAATAATTCACATCCATTCACCACAGTGCAACTGACCTCACCTGTCGGTCACCTTCCCTAATAACTACGAAGGTATTTAGTTTCTAAGTACATAGAATTATTGAGATAAACATTAATGTTTTGGGGAATAAACTAACACATACTACACAGACATACGTAAATATTAAGTAAAAATTGAAAGTTGGTGCGTATACGCCTTTGGCTCTGAAACTTGGTCGCTGAGGTTAGCGGATAAGCGTTGATTGCAAGCATTCGAAACATAAGTGTAGAATATTAAAAAGAAATACATTTGACGGAAAGGAAAGTAAACGAAGTCCTAGGCATGGATAGAGTAATATAAATAAAGAGAAAGCTGTTGAGATAATCACGTGATTTAAAGAAGGGAGTGAATGCAAATTACAGGGGACACTTCAGATAATACAAATATCAGGAAGAATACTAAAACATGACCGAAAGGAGTTTTTTTTACAGTTTTGGAAAAAAACCACAAATAGACAAGAGTATGAACTCAGGGCAGGTGGGGGAGGGAAGAATTTACTAAGACGATTGGTGGCACGGCAATTATGCGTGTTTCGTGCCCACTTAAAGAGCTGAAAAAAAGCAACGAGAGCAAGATTGAGTGCACTGAATTAAGACGCAAACCTTTGGTTATTCCGCAAAAATACTATCCATCGACTTTAACGTACTCATGGGGTGATTAAGCTCGACGTCGATACCTTCCGAGGAGATCGATAAATAAAATTGAAATCACTTGAGGAATAACCTGAAATTATCACTAAATTACGTCCAATTACCCCCGCAATCCTGATCGCCTATAAATAATATTAGCGTCTTGAGTTCAGGGTAAATAGATTCGATGACGTGAAAAAATATACGAAACATACATGGTTAAAAAGAAAAACCTACCTTTTGATTGGCAGATTACAACTCGAAAAATAATGAAAAAATATATGTACACAATCGACTCATTCGGCATAACTTTTCGCAATTAAACTTTTTGATGACAGATAAATTCGGCTCGTCGATTTACCTGGCGTGTTGAGAACGGGTGACCTTCCCTCAAGTTATACTGCGAGGCAAAACTCGGCCGAGCCGGGGGTTAAATTATTTCCCCGCAAAAGGAAAAAGGGGAGGGGGTGGTTCCGACTGTGCAGAGGGTGGGGATCAAGGGGTGGGTATCGTTAATGGCCGGGTCGCCGGATACCTTCTCTCACGTCGGGAATAAATTATCACCCAAATTACAGCAGTGGCCGCTGACAGGTCAATAAGTTTCAATTAAGACGGCGGTTGGATTCATCGGGACCGTTTACAGCCGTCGGATTTGAATTAAACCGCTCCCACCCCCCAAAATGCCAAGACAAACGCCACCTTGACCTTGTACGAGGAACGAAAAAAACCCGGAAGATGGGAAGCCGCAATAAGAACGCTCTAATGAGAGAAGTGTGCAAACGGGTATTACTTGGGTCTGAAGCCATTGAGATCGCATCAATCTCTTCGGGATGGCGATCGGAAAGGGTTTCGCCGCTCTTATTCTGGAGAAAATGGGGGGGGGGAGGAGACAGAGAGAGAGAGAGTGAGACGGAGAGGGCAGCACAAGGCAATCAACAATTACTCTAATGGCAAACGAAGCACAAACCGGTCTTCCTTTTGCGCCATTCCGATTTTCATTTTTCCTCTCATTCATCCGGTTTTAATATTTGATCCATCCTACCGGCAATGTTCTCAATACACTCATAGGAATTCATAGACATCTGTCGTGGTTTCCATGGAAATCCACGGATTGCTGCGTTACCTGCGACAGATTCCATTGGTACCAAATGGAAGGCCGTAATTAGAATTCCATTCAGGCACGGCATCGGTCTTATTTACCATTTTGTTTGCACAAGTTTCATCCATTATCAATATTGGTGCAATATTTGTTCGTTCCTCACAGAACAAGATATCGTTTTAGGCTTTAAAAAGAGTAGCATTAGGAAGGAGTAGCGTGAATGGTTTAATGTAAATATTTCCACGTTATTGCTTCCTAGGAAAGCAATTATGCGACCCCAAATTTTTTACACGGAGTAAGGAAAGTAACATTCTAATTTTCAACTCCTTTAGGGTTAAGTAGTTTGGCCAAGTATCAAGTCCGAACTTAACGCAACGAAACGACTTTGTCCCCGAATGCGGTTGACTTGGAGTATGGCCTGCAGGTAGACATCCTCCGAATTCGAGTACTTGATTTAAATTTCCGGCTCGAAGGTGCACTTAAAGCTTACTGGATGCATCCACTGGGTTGCAGATGGTTGGTGTAATAAATATTAGACGCACAATTAATTGATGCAATGTCTACCTAGTAAAGGTAGATTCCAAGATACTACGGGAGATGCCGCAACGGTAACTTCTAACAGGTTCGTTAATGCCACCTGTGCATTACAATACACTGGAACAATTTCAGAGTGTAAAAAAAAAATCATTCGCCTTGACCGGGATTCGAACTCGGATCCCTCGATGTCCGGCCGAGTACATTAGCCAGTTAAGCTACCTTGTCGTCCTCTTAAACTGAAATTTTGAGGGATTCAAAAGAACAATGTGTTGCTGTTGTTGATTTCGTCACAACATCTACTTCCTTTAAAGCTCTCAAAATTTAATGTGTAAGAGGACGCCTTGGTAGCTTAACTGGCTAAAACACTCGGCCGGACATCGAGGGTTGCGGGTTCGAATCCCGGTCAAGGCGAATGATTTTTTACACTCTGAAATTGTTGCATTGTGCTGAAGGTAGGCTTAGAGAATGGTTCCCACTACCTATCCCGTGAATTACTCATTTTCCATACGTAATTACCTTCATAAGTTCTCTGTATATTTTACGTCCATTCTTTTCCATACATAGATTGCTAATATCTTCCTTAATCTTTCTCGTTTACAAAATACTCTCCCTTACGTCACGTCCTATAGTATAAAAATATCTCTCAATATTATTTCGCCAGATTTTTTTAGAGAAGAGGATTTCAAGGTGGTCGGCGAAAAATGGACGCCTCGTCGTGAGGACATAAGGGCAAAAATAGAAATACAATTAAACAATTTTCAGCGCATACAATTATTCGCCTTGTCCGGGCTTCGAAACTGGATTCCTCGACGTCCGGACGAGTGCTTTAGCCAGTTAGGCTATCCAAGGGTGGCGTTCACACCAATATTTGAGATCACTAAACAGATATGTAAGTGAGAGAGAGAGAGGACGATAAATGGATCGCTTTGAGGATGTAAGGGGGAGGGGTCGTGTGGAAAGGAAGGCCGGAAGAGTTTGATGATAGATATGACATGGAGACAAGGGCTTTCATAGAGCGATCATTCAGAGTAAGGCAAAAATTCAACGCTCTTTCAGCGAGGGAATTCACCACTATCAGGGGTGCAGAGGAGAGCTTGGTTTGCGCGATTATTACGAACCAATACATAGCTTTTTAGTATTGAGATAGTTTCCTTTGAGTAATTAGGGAAAATGGAAAAAGTACTGCCGGCGATGAAAAGACAGTTACTTTAACGGAGTCATCTGCTGATATGCATCGAAACGCAGAATTTTGTTTAAATTGCCCAGCTTGGAAATCCAGGGGATCCGAGTTCGATGCCTGGTTAGGACGAATGATTTTCAAATCGTGAAATTCGGTCATTTCGAATAAAAATGGCAAGAGACTGACGAGAAAAAAAATGTCATCTTCTTAAACTCAAGGCTGCATTTTGCACGACAGCAATGAGCTAATGGATACAGTAGATCAGATATGTCCATGGTTTCTTCAGTCAAAACTGCAAAGGAATTATAACTGTGGCTCTCAAACAAGTTGTACACAAATTTTACATTTTACACAAAGATAACCGCGGTTGGAAACCGCGAAAAACCACCCTCTTTCAATTTGCACCACACACTTCCCAGGCCTAGAATCTCTGCGTTCTATTCTAAATGGCCTCTATCCTATCCTCAAAAACCACAATTCCACCACCAACCTTTTTCCCAAATGCCCCTGTGTCAGTTTCAAACTCCCCGCCAATCTATCAGATCTTCTAAAATCTACCAATCCACTTCTTATATCCTCGTCCTGTAACAAAACCACTCCCAGACCCTGCAATAAACCTAGATGGAAAACATGTCCTATTTTCCAAACCAGAATCCCATCCCTCTCCCACCCGCTCTTTAACTCTCTCCCACCAATTCCCTACTCCTCGTGTACCTCCAGCAATGTTGTCTACCTACTCAAGTGCCAACTTTGCCCTGCCTTTTACATTGGACAGTGTACCACACCCCTCAATATTAGAATCAATAATCATCGAGCCTCATGCAACAATTCCTCCCTTATTGGTATGCTCCCAATCCCCAAACATGCCTCCGAACACAACACTGCCTTTGACCAATGTTTTAAAGTATCCGTCTTAGCATCCCTCCCACACTCAGACCCTCCACTGAAACTCAAAACATTAGAGCAAGCGTTCATCTGGCCCTTGGATTCCTGGAATCGTCCAGGTATGGACGGACGTTACGCTTACCCGAATGCGAATAACTACGTGACGAATAACAAAGATTCACTTTAAAGATATATCGGTGCACATTTCTGACACCGATGGAGGTGGCTTTCACTCGAGGTGGTATCGTGTCCAATTGTGTTGGACGTTCGGCAACCAATGGATTAGGGTTCAAAACCGGGATACCCCTTTTTAAAATCTCAAACTGCATGGTTTTGTAAATGAACCCGGAAAATCCCAGAAGGTTTAAGGGAAGGGACGGAGCCCTTTGCCCCTATCCTATCCTGTAAAATGTGTGAACTCACACTCTCTGGTGTATGAGAATGTGTGAATTTCTCATGACGGGATAACAGGTTAGTTACCTTCACGCCTATCAAACCGTCCTTGGGTTGAATGCCAGTTTTATATACGTGTATATAAACATATATATATATATATATATATATATATATATATATATACATTCAAACACGAAATACCGCCATATGGCGAATAAATATTCATTCAAATTGAAAATAGAGATAAGGAAAATGGTAAAGGAACACATATAAAGGACAAATACAACAGAGGTGGGGATGGCGGATGTGAGCAGATCACGAATGTAAAAATATTTTCCTCGACCGGGACTTGAACACCGGATCTCTCCACTTGCCGGGCGGATGCTCTAAACCACCTGAGCTATCGAGGAAGAGTACTTTTACATTGAAATCTGCGATCTTATAAAGCGCCAAAGTGCTCCGAATCATTGCCCAGAAGATGGCGTTAGGGAGCTGTTACACCCACCAAAGGAGAAATTGACAAACACAAGAGGAGAATGGACAGTAGGTTAGCAAGCATACAACATCATAAAGGATAGGAACGGTGCGTTTCATGGCACGCATAGCCAGAAGAAGAGACGAGCCACATTGCCCAAATTCACATTCAAACACGAAATACCGCCATATGGCGAATAAATATTCATTCAAATTGAAAATAGAGATAAGGAAAATGGTAAAGGAACACATATAAAGGACAAATACAACAGATGTGGGGATGGCGGATGTGAGCAGATCACGAATGTAAAAATATTTTCCATAAAAATTTTACAATATGTGTTCCTTTACCATTTTCCTTATCTCTATTTTCAATTTGAATGAATATTTATTCGCCATATGGCGGTATTTCGACCACGTTTCCGCGCCGTACATAGCTACGCTCCATATCAGAGTTTTTACGAGTCTTGTCTTAACATCCCTACTCAACGTCCCCGTCATCAACTCCCTCCTCCTTGAAAAAGCCTCCTTGCCTAGCGCAATTCTTCTCCTTACGTCCCTACCACTTTGACCGTATTGGTCCAAAACACTTCCCGAGATATGTAAACTGCTCTACCTGCTCTATTCTTTCCCCCGCCTATTTTAATATTTAGCTTAGCCTTTTTCTTCTGGAAAATCGCATAACCTTTGTTTTATTAATATTGATTCTCATCCCATATTTATCGCACTGAACCTCCAATTCACCTCAACAATGCTTGCAACCACCCTTGGCTGACTGAGCAACTAATGCTTGGTCATCAGCAAACCTAACCCGATTTTACGAGTTCCCCTCCGACTTTCATTCCTACCTTCCAGTTCTTCCCCATGCCTCTTTAATCATTTCCTCTACATATACGTTGAACAGTACCGGTGACAATGGGCAAACCCCCTGCCTTACACCTCTTCCTAACACTGCCCATCCAGACTCTCCGTTCCCCACTCGCACCTGAGCAGTCTGAGACATGTACAGGTTGCGGAATCAGTCTCCTGTCCCTCCAATCCATTCCTATTTTCTGCAATACACGCATTAATTTTTTCCCAATTCACTCTATCAAACGCTTTTTCGAAATCTACAAAACAGGCAAAAACGTCCTGATTGTATTCTATATTCCTCTCGACTAGTGATCTCATTACTGCAATGGCATCACGCGTACCTCTTCCTTTCCTGAACCCAAACCTGATCATCCCCTAAGTAATCATTTGCCTTACTCTCTAATCCTTTTGTTGATGATCCTGAGAATAACTTTAGCTGC